>JBCJKH010012682.1:26891-38585 GCA_039877255.1 Loriculus beryllinus
ATAACTCATGTGGCCACCAGAATAATGATTTTGGAAATGTGGTAGCTGGGAATATCCTTGATGTGTGTTTATGCTGCCTGTTAGGAGAATGCAGTAAGGATTCTTTTATTAAAATCACACAAGAAATGTTTCTAGTGTCAATTGAAGAATAAAACTAGTAAATAGGTAAATATGTGTAACTGTAAGTTGTCATCTTCTCCAGACTATATAGAATCCTAATAGTAAATGGAGCCTTTCATGAATTCCCAACAGACTCACTTGTAAGAAAAGTTATGTGTGTACCTAATCCAGAGTGCCAAGAGAGAACTACATTTCTAGGATCACTAGAGTGACTTTGTCTGCAGACACTAATATAGATGCAGCTTCTACAAGAGGAATCGAGTTGGTGATTCTGCTTCTGCTCAGGTAAAACTATGTTCAATTTGGACACAACATTATTTCTGATGTGGTCATCTATTCTAGAATGTCAAAATGGAGTAAAGTTTTTTCAGGGCAGGAACAGTTTTGTCTTTATATGTTGTCTTGTGCAAATTGCAGTCTTTAGCTGCTGTAATTCAAATAATAGATAATAATTATAGCAGTAAGGCTATGTGAGCAGGGACTATAAGGACCTTAAAAGTAATTTGTTTTCAAGAAATACGGAGAAATCTCAGCATCTTTTAGGAGACTAAGTCCAGATTTAGGGACCTCTGAAAACTATGACTAAGCTTACAAAAGTGGGTCTTTCAAGACTTTGGTTTTGTTTCTTGCCAGAGGATACTTTATGGTTTTTGTCAGAAGCATTTTTTTTTTTTTTAACTATTCTCATCACCTTATATTGACTCCAGTCTTGGGAATTTGACTTTAAGCCAGTCAGAGAGAACTGGATGATGGAGCACATCTGATAGCCATAAGGAGCTATATCAGAGCTGGTTAAAGAGTATTTTAGCATTGAATCACTCACTGAGACCTTCCTGCTCAAATGTACATTGCAGCAAAAGCAAACAATACATAGTTAGAGTCTCAGATACCGATGTCTTCAGGGCATGGGATAGTGCTGTGGAAATTCCTTATTTAGCCATCCTCCAAAAATAAATAAATTGGAAGAGTTGAGCCTGGCTGTGGAAAACTAATTACAGATGAGGCGTTTGCGTTCTTGGCAAAGACCAGTCTCTTCCTTTTGCTGCAGTTGCTTTTAAAGAAGTTAAATTAAGGTGACTTGAGCGTAGCTATAGCCTTGGGATAATTACTGCATTGCAGATTTATTGTTTAATAAAAATATGAATTTCTTAATCAGAATGTATAATTCTGTTACTTATCACTCCTGTCCATACACAACCGGAATGAATAAGTATGTGATTACATTATCCTTTTAATGGATTTCTTTATCTAACCCTCTGTCTCCTGTAATACGTATGCCCCCAAATACAGACCCATACCTATTATTTTGTTGCTGCAGAGGTAAGGAAAAACATAGCCAGCGTTATTAAAATACTCTTGGCTTTGAAAACTGTAGAGTGTGTTGCAAGAAGGAGAAAGAAAATTGGCTGAAGTTGCAGCAAATTATAAAGAATAGTGTGAAATCCTAAGCCTGTAAAAGCCATTTCAGAACTCTTTAGTAGTACATTAAAGGACACAACTGGGATTTCACTGTATTCATGTTTGTCGAGTGACCTACGCAGCACAACTATAGCAGATGCTTTGAATTTTACAATAGGGGCAAAGATGTCTTTTCACAGATCTCCGCAGAGCCAGTTGCTTTCCATTTTAATTGGAACTGTAGCAAACAAGTTTCTATTTTGTACCAGGCATCCCCTTTACAATATCATTATCTCAAGTTTTCTCAAGTTTGTTGCTATCAAAGAGAGAAAGAGCACTTAATAAAGCTGAAATTAATGTTAGTGTCACCAAGCAGATTTCCTTTTTCACCCTAGTGGTTTATTCCATTAGAATTTTCAGGGTTGATCCAGAGTCTTAGGTCCTTGGCAAAGAGGGGCTTGGGAACTATACTAAGCAGTATTAAATTACAGATAAAGGGTCACATTACAGAGCTGATACTCAGCTAAGTAGCTCTCGTATTTTAGTGTAATGTGTCTGCAGTCAATGAAGTTATTTCTGTGGCAATGGGCAGCAGGATTCAGGATTTATTGTCTTACTAATTTTATTTCTTTAGTCGATGAGTTTTATTCAGTATGGGGTCAGTGTGGAAGCTTTTAAATTGCATGCTTCTGTTTCCCTCCGGATTAATTTCTCATTGAAGCATTTTAAAAATGATCCAGGTGCAGGTGGTGTATCCAACTTGAAAAACATGTATTATGAATTTATTGAAAGTTAGACAAAAAAGCCATTTACACAGTTCTAGGTACAATTATACAAAAAGATAATGTATAAATAATTTAATCAGCTCTGCCAGAGGGGAGAATTCTCTTAAATGAGTCTAATTATTCTTGTTCCCATGTGAGTTTGGTCTTGAAATTAACCTTGCAAAGCACAATCTTTTGCAGAGAATTAGCATAAAAGATAAGAAAATATAACTTGGTTTGCTCATTAGCTAAAATCTTTTTGCTTAAAGAGTATTCCATATGAGAATGGAGATGTCATAGAAATGCTCGCATGGTCATCTCAGGTATTGTAAAGCCTGTGATCTGTTTGAGACTTTAAATCCTGAGAACATGGAGACTTTTTGAACTATCAAAGTAGGAAGGGCACTTCTTATTGCAGACATTTCTCTCTCCTGTTGTCATAATACACACTTGACAAGGACTGCACTTTAGTAGTGCAATTCCATGTGGAATTGCCATAGTTAAGGAAGGTCACTTTTAGGGTCTTCAGAGTAAAAATGCTCTGTAAAAAAGGGCAATATTAACTTGTCCGTAACCGGTGTTCTAAAAGGACATCAAGCAAATAAGCAAAAAGCTGTGAATATTGCACCTCTTTGCTTTGCAGAATCATCTTGTTGTTTCAAACTTTTGGAATCTGTACTTCTCTGCAGTGCCTAGAGATCAAACTCTAATGGTCTTTTTTGTAAATCCTTTCACATAAATTAAGCAACTATATAAGAAGTCCTGCCAAAAGGATTTAATCAGGTGTCATAAAATTTAATGTAGATGATTTGGAAAACTTTCACTATGGAGTTTCTCCTGAAAGCTGAATCTGTTCCTCGTTTCTATTTCCATGTTGCTCATGTTCAGAGATTTTTTGACAGTGCAAGTTGCAGTCAGAAATGTGAGTATAAATTCTGAATGCAAGCCTCTATTAGTATTTTTCAAGTAGCTATTTTTCAGAAGTATCTGGTTAGGTTTGAATATAGTTTTATTTGACTCTTTTCATAACAAGCATGTAGGGAGGGGACAACATTATGCTCTAGAAGACACTTCTAGCTAGCTAATTTCTGCAAAAAATGAGTCCTTTGTGGCTTGAATTGTAACTTGAGTTAAAATACGGAATTATTCTACTCTGCTGGGGTACAAATACTGCTGTATTGGGGGTTTGCAAAAGGCATATAGAAGATTAAATTGCATCAGGAATGAAAAATCCCCACCAAAATGCTCTAAAGAGCCTGTACCCTCCAGCTAGAAGTTCTGTATCTGCCATTTAATAGGCAGATCTTCCTCAGCTGCATGGGATTTTAATAATTAGTGAGAAGAAAATTGTGATGGTATCACCTGTTAGTGCAAATGTTATTCATTAACAGAATTTTATCTCTTCTTTGTGGGAAACAATCCCTGGCTACTTTTAAGATAGATTTTAGGAAGTTATATATGTTGTATTTCTCTGTACTACCAGGGACTGGATTCAGCAGACCAAGTAGATCCCTTTCAGTTCTCTTTTAAGCACTCACTGATTTCAGAAAAGGAGGTTTGTGGATGATGAGATGATATTGCTCTAGTTTATAATGTATCCTTGCTTTATTGTGTTGCAGTTGCACTCTTTCTGTGGAACCCTTGCTAATATGTGATACATCGTGCCACTTACCATACTACATAGAATAGTACTGCCTAACAGAAGCTAGGCTAGGTGAATTAATGTCTCTTCTATTAATAATTTATATGTACCTGGAGCTCTTCTGGTATTTATGTTCCAAATGTAACATTAAGCATCCCTCAGTTGTTTGAGACAAACCATGATTAATTAATATGCAAATACATCAACTAAACATGACTTTGCAGCCTTTCAGTGATTGAGTAATGTACAAAAAAAAAAAAAATGCAGATGTGCTTTTAGAAATTCAGGTCTTCCTCTGTTGACTCAACCACTTAATTTTGCTCTCAGCTGTGTATATGAAGATAATGATTTCTTTGCTCTTCAAAATTTGAATGTGCATATGGTTGTCATTAAAGCAGGCATGTGACAGTGTCTACAGATGAAATGCAGGCATTCTGCTCTAAAAAAACAAGCCCAAAATTCCATTCTTAAATAAATTATAATTTTCCAGTAGCTACTTCTATATTCATTTTTCTGTAAGTAAATTAATGGCTGCGATGTGTATGAGCAGGCCTACCGATGAGAAAGCTTCGACATTTAGAAAACGTGTAGATAGGGCCCTTAGTGACATGGTTTAGTGGTGGACTTGGGAGTCCTGTGATAATGGTTGGATTTGATGATCTTAAAGGTCTTTTCCAGCCTAGTTGATTCTATGATTGTAACTTGAATCATGTTAACTACTCTTTCTTAGCAGTGCTATTCTACAATTCATTGCTTTCAGCAGTTGTTCAAATGTTGCAGCTACTCCATAGGCAGTTTCTGTTATGTATTAGATTTGTTTATCTTCAACTTGCATAAAGCAAAGTCTGTGATAGTCACTGAATGTATGGCAGTAAAAGTAACTTCCTAAAATTTGATGAAGTACATTTGAAACATGTTGATTCTCTTTTCAAGTAATATTTGTGTGATGGAGACTGGGGGCTTTCTTGCTGCTTTCTGTTTTTATTCTACTGAGATAATAGGAATGCAAAGTAATTCTGATGTTACAAAAGTCAGAGTGAGACCTCTTAATTTCACAATTTAGACTGGTCTGCGTTATAGGGAAAAACTCCAAAATATAATAATAATAACAAGAGAACCTCTCAAAACCAACTAAACAAGTAAAAAACAGTGAATACATGCTGGAGTACTGTGAGTAAGGAGGGGAAAGACCACTATATCAGAATCCAGAACTATTGCTCTTGCTGGCCCTTAAACTTACCTTTGCCAAGTCTTTACCACTTCATGCTTCAGTTTCATTATGTCTAAAACACTGACACTGGTTCTGACTCTTTCGCTTTGAACTTTATGAATGGAAAATGTTTCCTAATTGTACTTCTAATTTGTTGCCAAGTGACTTCAATTGTGAATGAAACTTGAGATGGAAAGTCCAGGAGTTGCAGCTCTGATTCAGGAGTTTGGTATCTAAGTTCTGCCCCTTGATTCCTGTTCAGCCTTTAACAAATCTTGTTAGTCCCTTAGTGCTGAGGGACTCTGGTTCCTATCAGTTGCCAGTTAAAAAAGTGCTACCTTGGTTCCTAAACACAATTTAAGGGTATGAATGTTCATCTATGTGCTCCTTATGCTTTGTAAGTTTTATGGTGTTAGAAGGCAGAAACAGAGAGCTAAATTAGGCTTGAATCTTACCAAAGCTTTAGATATTAGACTGTGAGGAAACGCAGGCCATCTTGTACTGTGCCCAAGAAGCACAGCTCCAGACCTCCTTGTTATCTACACTTTATAAATCTGTATTACCAATAAAACAAGAGGATATACTGAGGATATTATTCTATCTCTGGGTGAGCTTGATCTCAGCAGCAGCTTAGTTTTTATACCTCTTATTTACCTAAAAAGGCCACATTCTCTTTTGTGGCTAGTTCTAGCTGACTAGTTATGTTGTAGCTGAGTAGCTAGAAAGCTACTAGCTGCTCTAGCTACTCTAGCGGAATAGCTAGAAAGTTTATTGCTACTGCAGCCTCTTAAGCTATGACCACGTCTTCTTCCACTAACATCTCTTTTTCATCTAACTTAGGCTGTAATCTTCGAGTTAAGAAACCTCAGAAGTCCACAGAACTGTGTTAATGTTACTTAATCTCCTTGTGTGCTCTTGGTACTTGTTTTTTATATTACAAGCATTTACTTTGTGTTCTCACAGCATCTAACATAATTGTCTATGAATTGGCCTTCTACGTAGAGCTAATGGGCCCCATAGCAGTTTTTACTTTTTCTGTACCTCATAATCCTGATATGATAAAAAGCACAGAAAAAAAAAGCTGTCAGAAGCCTTTGAACTAATGGCACCATCGAAACGCCTTTGATGGAGATGTGTTATTGCCAATCAAAATCAAGCCATTTAAATTGATACTTTTAGCAAATCACCAGCAGGGTGAGATTGTTGCCAGAGTTCCCTGCTCCAGTGTGATGGCTGAAAAATCGCCCTTATAAAGTCCATGGAATTAAAAATAGAATTGGGCTGACGTTGTACTACCAAGTAATTTTCAGGTGTGGATCAATACCTTGCATTAACAAATAGTAGACCCAAGGCAGCTTCAAGGAGCACACACTTTTCAGCAGTTTCTGCTTCTGTGGCTCAGAAGAGTCAAATGCTCTTGCATTGACCCTCATTGCAGACAATGTAATTGCAACTCTCTGGGCTTTTAATGAAACCTGTACATACATGCTTTTAGTGGAGCACTGGGCAAATGCTCTTTGATAAAAAGCATTGACACTGTGGCTATTAGGAGTACTTAGAATATACATAGTGGGCCATCTTTCTGCCTGAGGTAAAACTCTAGGATTTGAACAAAAGGCCAAATCCATTAACCTATTGACAATCCATTCCAGAAACCCTTGATTCTTGGACAACAGGTCTGAAAGACAAAGATTCAGAAGCCTGACCCTATCCAATGGTGTCCTTACTGTCATGACATGCCTGTTGTGGAATTGTTGTTCAGCAGTGGAAACGTACAGTGTGTCTTTTAGAAATAAGAAGAAAGGAGTTAACTGCGTGGTTATTTAAAGGTTAAAGCTTGCTTCTTTCTTTCATAATAAGATTGATGTAATCACAACATGATGTTTCCAAGCATGCTGATTCTGTCTGTGCTTCCTGATATATACAACATAGAAGAAAACTGTAACCATTTGGAATTAATTCCACCAGCTGGTGAATGGTATAGGAATGATATAAACCCCATGTAGATGATGTAGGAATGATATAACCACCATGTAGGAAGTGTAAAGCTGGTAGAGCTTGATTTGTAACCATCAGAGTTCCTTCCTTGTAATGAAAATAGTGTGCGCTAAATGACTAACAGAGGAAACCACTCAGAGAAGTGCTTATATTAGAAGCATAGACCCTCAGCAAGACCACAGTAATCAATTACCCTAAATTGAAGCCCTGGCAACTACTATGAATTGCTATTGATTTCATCTACTAGTCAGTGTATCTTTCTGGGGCTAGGCTGGAATGTAGCTGTGAGACGCAGGCAAAATTAGGAGCTGGAACAAACCTCGCTAGAAAGCACAGGCAGCCACCAGGTTTGGGGAATATATGCTATGCTGGAGTTTGTTTTTTTGAAAGTGCTTAAAAACCCAGGTCCAACACAGGGGTAAAAATGACGTGTGACATCAGCATACATTGAAATGAGAAATGTGAGAATTTGGGGTTTTTTTTTGGTGAAGTTACTATGGAAAATGATATCTGGCTTTCTTTAGAAAGCCTCTTTCCTCCATTGCAGTTGAATAAAAGGAGGGCAGTTCTTTTCTATACTCTTTATCTGACTATAAAAATTATTTCCTTCTTGCAGTGGACCCATGTATATAAATGTTTCCAAAATAGCACTGTAAGATGCAGTCCCTTACATGCTGTAGCTTGTGAACTGCCAGTTTGTTTTCTACAAAATTCACTTTCTTGTAGAATTCCTTGATGGTTTCAGAAAGACAAAGCAGCTATTTCTTTATGCATGCTGCTTGCTTCAAAGGGAATTTAATCTGTTTTGAGGGGACTGCTATGTTTCTATTATCATGGAAGGAAACTTATTCTGGAACCTTTTTTTGCTCAGCAGGAACCGTATGCATTTTCCACATTCTCATTATACACATTTTGGCATGAGCGTAAAGCAGGCATGTTCATTTATATTCAAGCTGATCAAGAGGAGCAGTCTGATTAATGTGAATTTTGGATCAAGGTGAGGGTCATCTTTGTAACCTTCCTTAAAAGGGACTTTATGGAGTGACTTGTCCCAGAGGGGGATGTTTCTGTTAGATCAGTGGCCCAGAGGCAATGGAACAAATCTTCCTCCTGTCATCCTCATTTTACTATCAGCTGCACAACAGCACCACAAAATAACTGCGTTAGAACTAAATATCCTGCATAACTGAATCTTGTACTCAGATCTTATCTGTCACAGTGTGTATAATTGCAGGTTGTTAATCATCCCTTTCCTTATGCTCTTCCATCCTTCTTCTCCCACTGATTTGCTTCCCCTTCCTGAGATCTCTCCCTAAAGCCTCCTTTCTCCTCTTGGTCAGGTCCTGTCCTGCCTGCTCACTCTCCTACATTAGATCTCTGCTCTTGAACAATGAAAGCAATGTAGATACTCTTAGTCAAAGTAAGGGTTACATTGCCTTAGGGTATCTTTGTTGCCTTATCTAGAATTAACTCCAGGTCTTCTATTCTAGTTATACTAACACGATTGCAAGAACATCACCTATAACCATTGTGGTCTCCAAGCATACTAGACCTTTCATTTCCATTCTGCTGTGGAGAGCATCTAGAAAATCTGTAGGCCTCTTCCTATCTTTATCCTGTTTTGCTGAGCCAAGCATAGGTGGGAGATCTGGTATGTTAGATAGCAAACAGTTGGGTTAGGAGGGACAGACCTGTTCTGTTTTTTGCAAGCAAGAAGATGTTTTCTGTTCCTTACTTTAATGTCAATGAATTAAAAGACTGCCAGTGCATTCCAGCCCATCACTGGCAAGGCACCAGTTCAGCCTTCCCACAGAGCAAGTATCTACCAGGGATTGAAAAGCCTTATTCTTCGCAAGCATGTGTGGAAGTCAAAGGAGTGTGGAGATTTTTTCATTTTCTTAGAGGAAATTCCTACCCTGTTCAGGCACAGGAGCACCACCTTTTCATGGACAGCATGATTATATCCTAGCGCACTGCCGGTGGTGAGCTCTTTAGTCTTTCTTAGATAGCTTTGATCCTAGTTGTTCTGTCCAAACTCTGAAACTGGACAGTATTACACATGGAACCGCAGGAGTCAGATGTGACTGGTATTTCAGATGCGAGTGAACTGGGGGAGAGGGACCATGCCCTGCTCAAGGCATCCCGCCGTGAGATACAATTGCAGGGGTAGAGGATAGTGTAGGAGATGACTCTACAGATTTGTGCTATTAGAATACTTTTCCCTTTAGCAATAGAATTTTCATTTAATCAGTTTCTGCCAGATTCCCTCTTTGAGCCTTTTAAGTTCACCAAAGGACCTGTTTCTGAAGCACACTGTCTGCTCCAATTTTTTTTAATATTTTCATGCAATGTTGTGCTTAAAAGGAAAGAAAAGACACAAAGGGAAGATGGAAAAATAGAAATGCAAAATGTCTCATGGGAGATGTTTGCCCTTACCATGCCATGCTAGTTTAAATACAGTTCCCACACATCACATGTCAAGCTGTACTTGATTGTTTTCAAATAGATGGCAAAAATCATGTGAGGAGGAAAATGTTCTTTTGTGTGACACGCTCTTCTCTTGATACATTGGGTTGTGTAGCTGTCAAAGCAAAGGCTGCTTTTCCATCTATTATTACAAATGCATTTGGGGTAAGTCTCTTCGGCAACTCTCTATTCCCTTGATTGTTTACTTCAATACAAATGTTATTGTTTTAATTTTTCTAAATCTAAGGAAATGAGGAATTGCCCGTGGTGCATTTTCCCTGTGATCCTCAGTAGGCAATGAGGTTCTTTCTCAGCGGAGATTTAGATCACATCTGGAACTGCAGTCTGTTTCAAGTACTTTCTGCTTTTCTGGCAGGAGAATGGAATATTTAATTTCATTATTCAGCATAGAGTTATTCATTTCATGCAATGAAAGGAAATGCATCAATATTGTCTTCAGCATCCAGAAAAATGGTACTTACCATGACTGTTTCACATACTCTATTTATATTTTATATCTTTCTCATCACTCAGCAATTATTAATCTCCGCTAAGAGGTGAAATTCTTGTATTGAGTTACTGTAATTCCTCTGAACTCCTGAAAACAGTTCAGTCGTTTGAAGGAGATTGCTTTTACTTAAAGTAGAACTGTCTTGAGACAGTTTCACCAAATAAAAATAACTGGGTAAAGGTTGTATTTTCCTGTTGATTTTAAAGAGTATTTAGCAATGCTTTATAAAAGTGGTAAATCAATTTTGCTGCATCTTAACATTCACTCACTAATATTATTCATGATGGGCTCTTGGAGATGGATGCAAATGTGGTAGTGCAAGTTGAGGGACTGCAGTTGGAATGCAGCATTAATTTATTCCCAGTTGTTATTAAATGTCACAAGATATTAATAGTTTTGCTGATATTTTTCTTTTTAAACCACTTGGTATATGCAAAAGAATAAAATCAGTGTGATGTTATTTGTCCACGCAAGTTCATCAAGATAATTATCTCTGAATCTTCTGTGTTATGTTTAATTATCAATGTAGTGTCCCAGATCTGTATTTTGGGGAAAGATCAAAGTATAGGATGACAGACTGTACCCTGTTCCCACAGAAATCAATCAAAGATCTTCCATTTGGGAAGCAGGCACAGTGGGAACAGAAACAGGCTTAGTATGATGATACATGATTTCTCTTGCCATCAGTAAAACAGATTTTCTCATTTATCTTATCCTCTGAGATGTTTAAATTTTGGATGTCAGATGGTTTAAATTTTGTGTTTGGGGAATCCAGGAACTGCAATGATTTGTGTTTGGAGCACTGAACAGGGCCTCAGTAGATCTGGGTTTCTGTCATGCATTTCCCATGTGATCTTATGCAAATCCTTTATTTCCTCTTGTGCAGCCTCGTCAGTAAAAAAGGATAATGTTACTCTTCTCCTTGTTCGACGGATTTGTTAACATTTGGATGGCTTATCCACAGTGCATTGCTGAGGGCCGTATGAAAATCTGCAATCTTATTTAAATGTACTGCTTCACATATATATCCTTTCACTTCATTCTTCTGCATCTTCTGCTTTCTTAGAGCCTCTCATGGGACTCTCTCATTTTTTCTTTATAAGAAATCTTCCACAGGCTGGCCTTCTCCTCCAAGTATGTACTAATAGGGTTCTGGTTTTTAATCTTAAGGCAGGTAATATGTATGAGTGGATATATGTGTTGGACGGGCATTTTGTCTGCTACACCTGATGCAGATTATCTTTGGTCATCCAACTAACAGGTTTGTGCTTAGGAAACTAGATTTTTTATGTATTTTCTTCTGGGTATTTTCATTTAAATATTCAGGTGTACAGTTCTCTCTCACAGAAATTCAGACTGATTTCAGTAGTGAGCATTCTTTCCATAAAACCCCAGGAATACCATTTCAGATATTTCTTTTGCAAGTATTTTTTATCAAATAGCAGAAGCAATACTGTGCACATTTTTTTTAGAAAGGAAATTGTGTCAATATATGCATGTGTTGCTGATGGCTTCTGAGTTTACCATACTTGCCTTTGCAAAAAAAAAGTATATTTATTGTTTGAGGCGTTTAATTTAAACTATG
>JBCJKH010012691.1:5113-20820 GCA_039877255.1 Loriculus beryllinus
ATGTGCAAAGTGATGATGAATAAATCTCACCAGGCAAATATGTTTAGTTCTTATGGTAAAATTAAGTGGCCACTTACTTCTATGTGTAGTATTTTTCTACTGATCAAAGTAGGGCCAGGGTATTAGGGAGCAAATATTGATAATTAGATTAAAAGGATTTGATACATAAAGTATTGATAATGAATCAAAATACTTTACACCGTACTACTTCATTTTAGCTGAAATTTTTATTTGCTTTAATAATGATAAAAAGTAAATTTTAAACTTGCAAAAGGCAAAAGATTATTGGAAACTAACTGTGGATCTGAATGTTCACAATGTACACAGAAATTTCTCATAATCAGTGCTGAATCCAGCCTACTGCAGATTTTTTAGTAACAATACAGCAGGTGATGAAGTCATGCCTTTTTCGTTTTGTAGACTATTTTGCCAGGACACACAGATGGTATATGGAGGTGAAAGTACTTTGGTAAAAATTTTTCTCTTTACATACTTTTCATAAATGATTTGACATATTGTTTTCTGCTCTGTGAATTTCAACCTTTAAAACTCTGAACATGAACGCTGCTTGCTTTTAAATTCTTCTTTTTTAAAAAATATAATTAAGTCTTGATCATTTACACTTAAGTAATCATTTATTATTAGTACTGTGAAGAAATTATTTTCATCTGAATAAGAATTGTGAACAAAGTTCTCGCCTGAAGAACTTGATTTTTTTACTTTCTAGAAAATTCCTAATGCTGACAGCATAAACCCTCCTGAATACGTTGGCCAGATTAATGTCCTCCTTCGTAACAGGTATTTTTTTCCTGCTTCTTGTTTTAATGATTGATCTTTCTGCTTTCCAGTCTGTGCTTTACCTATTAACACATTGATCTATGTACTTCTGACATCATTTGCTTTAGAGTTGTCTGTTATTCTGAAATAGACAATGCTGATTTGACACCAAGTGCTTCTACCCTTTTATGTCTTGCCTATTTGTCTATAAGTCCTTCCCAGAAAAGGTTCATGTACTCTAAGCAGTATTTCAGAAGATTTAGTGATAGCAAAGAGTATCCATTTGATGTTAACAAAATATGAATTCCCACCTTTTTGATTATTAGATTTCTAATATTTATGAGCAAGCAAATAAAATTTTTCTTCGCTTCAGGACCACCAAAACTTTGACTTACCTGTGACATCTTGACTTCATTCCCCTTCTCTCACAGGACATAAATGACAGCTCCATGAAGTCCTTTATATCAGGTCCATTCAACTATTCACTTTCAGAGTCTTTCTTCCATACACTTGAACTTAACCTAATGCAAGTACTAGAGCAAAGCTATTTACTTTGTGCTAATTTTTTCTAACTGCTTATCTATAGGTCTAATTTTTTCTCTTCATGAATTTTATTCCAGTGGATGCACTACTATCAAACAAGGGACTGAGAACATTAAAGCCATTTGTTTGATTCTAAAGGGACAAAGGTTTGTATTCATATCCTAGGCACGGACAGAAGCAGAGGTGAGCTAAATTTAGTCAGGAAAAAAATATATGTTGCACCTTGGTCTACCCTGGGTGAGTCAGAGCAGTTATAATTTTCAAAACAAGAGTATAATAAAAATATTTGTATTCCTTCTCTGCAACAGTGTTGCTAGGTTTGGATTCCAGCATTATGAAGGTATGGTCTCCAATGTGAACACAATGCAGCTGCAAAATCATTTTTCAGACAGTTTATAATGCAGCAGCACTAGCTGCTGGTGTGTTAAATGGGCCGTTGCTTTACAGTGTAGAAACGGGCTCAAAGTAAAATAAATTACATGGTATAGAGAGGAAATAAGACACTTAAAAGGGATCCTCTGAACATTCAACAATTAAGTCCATCTGATAAATTGTAAAGCACAAATAAAGACTTGCAACAGCAAGACAGAAGCTGGCGTTTGGTAGTAGAACACTGAACAGCAGAGAAGAAAATACTATCATTTCTGCAACACATTTTCTAACACTGCATTATATATTAATTAAAGCTAACATTGCTTGACTTCAACTCATGACTAAGGAAATGTCTCCTGGCAGAAAATCCCTCTTGTTTTCAGAGAGGCATGTTCATACCTTTCCTGACACTGTGCAATGAACATAGGCTGGAGCTGACAATATTTGTTGTGGGTTTTTTTACCATCATACAGTTTACCCTTCTGCAAGGCATAATTGCCATCTGCATTTCCATATGCAGATGTTTAATGATTGAGTCTCTGCTGTTCAAATAATGCACAAACACACAAGAATGGCTTCCAAATCCAGGTGCTTACAATGTAAATAACTTGAAAGCTCTGGTTTTCCTCTGCCTTGTCGGCAGCACTGCAATGCAGGCTTACACTTAGCACACTCCTTGGCTTCAGGTGGTTGTACCTTCTATAGCCTAAAAGTAGGATGAGGCTAAATTTCAAGTCAGTACTACTCCCTTGACCATTCTCACTCTTTTTCTTCTTGCCTGACTCACATTTCTCCACCTGTAAGCCATTTGGTCTAGTTTCAAATCAATCTGTAAACCAACACACAGATGGGAGGGCCAGAAAGTCACTCATATGTGACTTTGAGCAGCAAACTAAGATGACAACAGAAGGATACACCTATAGAGGCAGAAAGTAGCTGCCCCATTGTCTTTTATGCTGTGCACTATTAAAGTGCACATGGTGTTGGAATGAGACAAGGACCCTGTTGATTGATACTCCTCAAAGTCAGAAAAGCGTTGAAGTCTCTTGCAAAAGAAGTCTGTTCCAGCTTATTTAAGGTGCCCTTAAAAACAGAACTGAGGCACAGCCACCCTCCCTGCCCCAAGTGCAGCCCAGATGGCCCAGAGAGCCTGGCTCAATTGGTAAACTTCTGGCTTTTCAGGATAGGCTATATTTTGTGGTGTAGCTGTATCATTCTATAAACAGGCTAGTCATTAATAAGATTAGTAGGTTTCTTAAGGAAAACAAACTCTGACACCCAAGGGAATAAAAGAAATTAAGACATATGGTAAAAATGGAGAGGTAACAGGGAGGAATTCTCCCAGTGTCGTAAAGTAGCAAGCACCATTGAAAATAAGAGACATCTACCTATTTTTGTTTGTTTGTATTTCATGTTGATCAATAGTATGTACTGCAAAACTAGCAGGAGCTGAGAAAATAGGATAGGTAGCTATAGTAAACCTCACTATTTTTAAAGAATATCCATGAGCTGAAGGACAAAACAAGAGAAAAAGAAATATTTTTTACAAGTATTTCTGCTTGCTTGACTAAGGATCTTATGTCAGAAGAGGAATGAATCATTCATCAGATTCATTGCTTTTCAAATATCACATCTTTTTGATAACCATGAACATTTGAAAACTTTATCACCTTTTTCTGACAATTTTTGCTGCTCATGAATACTTCTGGATGAGTCCTTACCTCTCAGATAATTTTTTTGTTCTTAATGATATTTAGGTGTCCGTCTTCTTCCTGTCCTGATATAGCATTTTTCTTCCACAATGTAATCAGATATTTAATATTTTGTATACTGATATTTAATATACTAATTTGGTTTTATTTCTGTGATAATATTTGAAAAAAAGCAGTAAGAAAGAAATTGTGCTTCTAGCTCACCCGTTCATGTTTTCTTTTAATAATGCATCTGCTTGCTTTATGTAACAAAGAACAAAGAAATTGAAGAAGGAAGGCTCTTGTAGCATCTGGGATTATATACTAATTAGTTTGCCTGCCTGTATCCTACTGTTAATCAGAACATTTGCACTCACTCTACCCATCCTATGTGTGTTTTGTTTTTTAAAATAAAATTTTTACTATACAGGGAGAAGACCAAAATCCTCTCTCTTTGAAAAGATTCTAGAAGGACTGGATTTAATTCTGTGCTGCAAGATCAAAACTACTTTAGAAGGAATCATTTTCATTATTAAGTAGTATCTTTGGGCCAGAAAATAATTAAATTCAGAAGATAAATGTCAAGATGATATTTAGTTAGTGAAATGTCTTTCACAATTTTAAGAGAAACATACTATATTTTTAAGTAGCATGCAGTAAACTATGTTGGAAAAAAATAAAATACAAATTTACAATAAGCACAGAAAGTAGGATTGAAATACATGCATGTGCAAAGCACACAAACATGAACAAAAAATATTAAAAAGACACCAAAAACCAGTGCACATTTTTTTTGTTTGTATTTATTTGATTTTGCAATTTGAAAATTACAGTGCATGATAACACGAATGTTATTTACTAGGTTTGGTGAACAACTGTAGTAATTGCGTGAGATAACTGTAAGAGGCACCCAAGATGTAACACGACAAACATAGAAATATTTACATATGCAGTCAACAAAAACTCAGCTTACCTCCAGCTAGTTTTATTTTTTGAGCACAGAAGTATCTGAAAACATGACTTGGTCATTCTAAGAGAAAAGGAAAATTGTATGTGAATTTTGAAGGGTAATGATAGCAGTTAAGCTGTTGGATAATAATTTAAGAAAGCATTGCTGAGTCATTTTTGTCAGTGCAGCTGTTCTGTTCTTACAACTCCTGCAATTAGCCCTGCCCCCTTTCCATTGGTTAGTGTCTTGACACTGCAAGATACCACAGTCCAGCATATACATACGTCTTTTACTTATGAGTAGATTAAACAGTCATTTAAAACCCCAAATATCTAAGCTTGCATCACTACCTTTGCTGCCATTTGGAATGCAGAATTGCTGTGCATAGTTACTAGTAATTATTTCAGATACATCAATTTGTGAAAAATTAGTATAATTTTCTCTGTAGCTCTGCTATTCTTTCTCATTTTGTCTCTTATAAGACTGTTTTTATATATAAAGACAGTTCATTTCTATGTCTGAGGGACTTCATAAACTGTTGGCACAGATAATTTAAATTACTTTAACAACATAAAAACAAGATTAATACAGCACAGCAGGCAGAAATGTTATCTAACCTTTGAGCTTGCCTTGACAACAGTTAATGCCAGCATGCAGCTGGAGAAGGACCAAGCTTTGATGCTTTTGTTACTGTTAGAAGATACTGGGAGAGTCTTAACAAGGGTGAATGATGTGTGCCCTCTAATACACAGGGCTGAATGCATTCCACATTGCCTCACCCTCATAAGCAAACTTGAAGGTGGCATTTCCTAGGAAATCACAAGTCAAATAACCATAGTCATCAGCAATAACAGCACAACAGACCACAGACATCACCTAGCTGGAAAGAACAGGCCTGGTACTTACGGCAATACCTGCTATTGTGACTACAAAAGTCACTTCAAAGCCCTCCAGCTCAGGAGTATGTGCCACCATTGACATATGGCAGGCTCTTAGTCCCTTCCTGGAAATGAAACAGCACACTCTCCATGAGAAGACAAGGTACCACAGCCAAAAACCACTGAAAAGTTTTTTGATCTCCTAGTCTTACAGCTAAGGTGAGAGTTTGGAAGGAGAAAAGGATAGATGTAGTATCTTCGTATCAAGGAAATACGATAGGACAAGGAAGAATGTCTTTAAACTGAAAACAGGAGGATTACTTCATTATGAGGATGTTGAGGACCTGGCACAGGTTGCCCAGAGAAGCTGTGGCTGCCCCATTCCTGTAAGTGCTCAAGGCCAGGTTGGATGGATCTTTGAGCAACCCGGTCTAGTGGAAGGTGTCCTTGCAGTGGCAAGGGGGCTGGAACTAGATGACCTCTAAGGTCTCACAACCCAAATCATTCTATGATTCTGTGATATATGAATGGGCAGCACTTTCACATAAAAAGGTTTAGCCATCCAAACTGAGAGAAGGTTCAGAGAAAATGTAGTACAGCTCCTTCTTTAGGATCCAAGAGGCTGCAACATTCAATAAAGACTGGACCTTAAACTCACCAATCTCTCACCCATGTATTACACTTTACCCCACCTTTTAAGGGAACACCCAACTCTCACATCCATTTCCAATGCTTATTGTAAAAACAGTGCAACTTCTACTTGTAAATCAACATTTGCTTAAGTATTAAGAAAAACAATTGTCCTGGGTTTAGCAGTAGCAGTCATTTTTTCTCATTCTTAGTAGCTGGTGCAGCACTGTGTTTTGACTTTCAGCCTGGGAACATAGCTGATAACACTGATGGTTTTAGTTGATGCTAAGTAATGTTTACTCTGACCAAGGACTTTCTCTGAGTCTCATGCTCTGCCAGGGAGGAGAGGAGCAACAACTAAAAACATTGGTGTTATCAGTGCTGTTCCCAAGCTGAAAGTCAAAAACACAACACTGAGCCAGCTACTAAGAAGGAGAAAAATGACTGCTCCTGCTGAACCCAGGACAGTGGGGAATACCTGGTTGCTGGCTCTTGAAAACTATTTTCTGCCTCACAGCAAGGGAAAAATTGAATGCCACTACCCCACCAATTCGCATAGAAGGTTCTCATCATGAGACTGATCAATGAAAGGAGATGTAAGTAATTCTGTGAAAAATCAAATACATTGGGTTGTAGGTAGACATCTCACCTAACTTCAGCTTTGTGAAAGTCATACTGTTATTTGAAAAGTAAAGATTACTGATACGACACAGTACAATTTACCAGCAGTACAGTGTTCTTTAAACCTCACTAAATTCTTTGAATGTGAAAGACAATTTTCTTTGGTCTTCTGTAAGCAATTGGAAATACCAGATAGTGGACATGTGAAAGTGAATCATCTTTCCTCTTTCTTCTCCCACCTTATCGAAGACACATCTTTATGATTCTGATGCACTCCCACACTGTAATTTCCTATAGGCCACAAACAAGAGATAGGCGGTGGTCATCAATTGTTTGCATCTGCAGCAGTGAATCCTAGCTAATATCCCAGTCCAAAACCCATTATTTTTCAGCAAAGAGTAAATTCAAATTTGGATAGAGAAGTAAAAAGGGGTGTTGGTACTACTACATTTTCAACAAGTATTCCACTGATTTCTTTCTTTTTCCTAGTTCTCCCTAGCCAAGTAGCATAGAAACAGTCCATGACTGATGAAAAAAATAAACTGGAAACAGTATCTTTTTTTTTTAACTGAAGGAAGCAAAATCCCTGCAGATTTTTTTTTTTTTTCCTCTGTGTGCTGGTATCTAAGTAGAAATATACAGGCAGAAAACCTTAATTATGTATGACTGTTTCAATCCTGCTAAAGGTCTTTGTTGCTTCAAAGGCAGTGATTTCTGTTAAAAGCCAGTGACTGAACTAGAAGCCACAGGCCATAAATTGCTTATCTATTGATTAGTTAGTAGAAAGTGCACAATTGCAAAGAGTGAATCAGTTTTGCATGGAGGCACCTTGAGTTTAACAATAAATGTCGTATGTAATTTGGGACTAAAAGTGAGTGGTTGTCTTGAGACACAATCTGACAGCTCAAATACGTTTGTCAAACCGGAGGGAGCATAATAATAACAGCTTATTCAGGCAAATGTGACCATATCCAGCACAGAAATATGCTGGAAATGGTTCCTTTTCTATCTACACAAATATATTTTCAGTACTTCACTGATAGTCACTGGCAATAATGTGGCAAACCTCTTCTTTTTTCAGATTTCTGTTTTGTTTTGGTTTTTTTTTTTTATGCTATGAAATGATGAAATAGGTATTTTATGATGAAATAGTTCTTATTTTTCAGTTGAAATATGCAGAATATTACTGTATTTCTTATTATACAGATAGGTATTGTGTGAATCTGAAGCAGTCAAAAGTTAAGGCATTGATGAGTATTCTTGTCACCTTTTCTCTTACACAGGCTTCTCTTATAAATATTTCCAGTTTAATGGCTGATCAAAGTAATAATGTTGTTAATTAATTTCAGACTGCATCTACTTTTTACCTCCTGCCACTCAGTGTTCATTCCTGGGCCTTTCCTGTCACCTCTGTCAAAATATATAAATGTTGCATTTTACTGATGATCATTAAGGTACTGTGCATGCTATCCCTGCAGTGCCTCTGTTCCACAAGTCATATGAAGCTGTACAACGTCTTATCCACTCTTAGAAATTTAAGTAAAAACACAGTTAATTTGTGTCTAGCTTCAGCAGCCGGAATTCATTGTGACAATGAAAAGGCTGAGAAATACCACATATAACTCAATATGGTAGATAGTGTTGCATGTTTTGATATTTCACTGTGCACTATTCTTTAAAAAAAAATCATTAAAAATCTAGATGAGCATCTTTTGTATGACCACAGGCACATCTCAAATATATGTGCCTTGATTTCCTCCAGTAGAAGAACACTGCTTATGGCAGTGAAAATTATGGCTGTTGCATGGTTGCCCTAATTCAGGTTTCTAAAGTGAGCAACAAATGCCTAGGTTGTGGAAAATACTTTACAAATAAAAATAATCACTGTTGATACCTAGAAATCTTCATGCCACTATTGCATGCTTTAGTACCAGATTTTTAATTTCAGCTTTGTTCAAGCTTGATTTATCTCCCTCCATTTTAAACTGAGGGATAACCAATTGAAAAATCCTATTTATCAGGCTGGTGCAAAGTGAGAGAACTCCTGCTTCCACAGCTGAGACTTACACAACAAGTTACTTTCAGGTCTTTGCTATTTGCCCTGGTGACCCTTCACTTTCCCATCTCTCCTACCAAGTGCTGCTGGAACCATCCATAATCCTTCTGCAAAGACTGTCCTTGTGCCTTTGGTGGAGATGGTAAAAGGAAGATACAGGGTGAGGGGAAACAAAGTCACTGTGATATGCCTAATGCAAGTCAGAGACAAAGTGACTGAGTTTCCTAAAATGTGCAACCAAAGCAGCATATGTAGGACTTATGTCTTTTCAAAGCCACAAAGCTGACAAGGAGAAACTGGAATTATGGCTTTGTTCTGCTATATGTCCAGGACTACAGTGCCTTACAGCACCAGGTATTTTCCTCTTGTGCTCAGAGGCCTCTAATTCCAGCATCTGTGAACTTGGTTTGGAGGACATCAATCCTACCTCCCAAAGTCGGTAAGAGCTGTGGCCACTACTCTACCTCTCCTCAGACTGGTTTTGTTAGTACAAAAGGGCAAAATAAAGTTTGCCTTAAGAGCAGGATTAAGAGTTCTCTCTCTGATCTTGAGGCCAAAGGCAGAGACTTCAGTAACAGCAGTAGAAGAAAATGAACTCATGGAGGAGTCCAGAGACTAGATTTGTGCAGGCTCAAATCACTGACTATCAGCAGGTAGCTGATAAATAAGAAGCTACCTGGATCTAGCTCAAGTGGAAAGGCAATTCAGCAGCAAGGACAGGCATAATAAAAGAATTTCTCTAGGCTGATGTAGATCACCACCATCGTTCTTTCTTGCTTTTGTTTCCATCCAAATGAATTCTAGTAATTTCAAGGACTTTGACTTGATTTCTCTCTGGATTTTATTTTATCTCCTTGCATTCCGATGGGTTTATTATGCAATAACTCTGCAATGAGTGCTAGGTGGGAAATAATTACTCATTTAATTATTTGTTTGCCTTTGATATAATAGCGTTCTAGAATTTGTTTTGGAATGCCACATTTCTCAGGAGTCTTAGCAGTTATTTTAAGATTGTAATCTAGCAGGCGCCCAGATGGGCTGGGCTAATAAAACGTGAACAAAAGTTTTGAAATAATGAATAACCATTTCCACTGAATAAATATGAAGGAAAATGGGCAGCCCTTGCTGTCCTTTCCTCCCTAGTAAAAAATTAAATAAGACCGTTATTATCTAAATAAAAAGGAAAAATGCTCCCAAATACCTGTCACTACAGAACCTACAGAAATTTTTACTTTACATACAACCTTTCAGTTGCAGTCTTCTCAAAACAGCTACAGAGAACATCATGCCATTCCTGTGCAATCCCAAAGAGTAACTTCCAGCAGCCTTGCAGCAAAGCTGGCAGAAAGGTGATAACACCTACTGTTTTGGAGTCATGATCAAAATGAAAAGCAGGGTCCTTCTTACATGGTTTTCTAATTCTTCCAGCAAGAAACAGAAAAATACTTGAAATCCAAAATGATGGCACTGCTTTTTGCAGAGCCTGCACTGCATTGTTGCAGGCATAAGCCATCATTACTGTACTTGCTGGGGTGTGAGGAAACCCACGTTGGACCCAAGTTCTCATTGCCTGCTTTGGCAAGGAGGTCTCAGTCCCATTGTGTCATATCAGACATGAATGTCCTTATATTCAGATGAACAGGTGTGCAGTACAAAGATTCTTACCAGAAATGTTGGCATGGTTGGTTTTTATTTGCTGGTAATTATTTTGCTGTGACACTAAAGCATTGCTCTAAAGATGCCCCTCTTAAACCATTTCACTTTTTTTCTATGGTGCTTAACACTTTCTTTGCTCTGGAAGAGAGGGAAGGCACCTAGTTCTCCTCAAAAGATCCTCACACTCTCTGCTCAAGACAGAAAAGAAACTGTGACCATATACAGTAAGCACTATTCAAAATCTGATTGATAAGAAAGATCCACATCTGGTAGTTTTTTCTCTATACTGTAAAAATTTAAAAGTGGATAAAAACATTCAATAAACTTGCAAAACTTTGTGTGAGAAAATAGGTAGCAAAAATGGTAATTTTGTTTGACAAAACCTGAGTATACATTTTTGGCCAGGTGCTAAATTTTCAGAGACATAAGTTTAAAATAACTTAAAACAGCTATTTAACTTTGACTAAGTCAGAAATATATTCATTACATTTTCTTCAGTACAAGAGATCATTGTTTTAAAAAGACTGCAATTGCTTTTCATTAGGCAGAGAATAATCTTCAGTAAGTGGAAAAGCTTTTGTGGACCACTGGTAAAAACCATGTCAGAAAATGTTTCATACAAAACCTTTATAGCTGGTACACAGAAGTAATAAAATAAGAGGGTAAAATTATAAGAAGGTAAAATTGTTCTGCTTTCATCTGAGGAATATAAATGTGGATGGGAGAAACACATGCAGTACCTTTGGAGATAATCTACTGTATCAGTCTAGGAGTCAATTCTGGCAAGACCTTGTTATTCAAAGCTTAGTATGTTTATGAACATGAGCATTTTTTTGCTGTTCCTCCTAGAAAATCAGTATGGACCTTAACTGCTTAAAGGATACTTCATGAAATGCTGGAAACAGAGGATCATAGTCTGCCTGTTGTAACGAGAAAGTCAGTTTAATATTTGGCTTCAGTACAATCTTTACACTCTTCTTAATTATTTATTTTTCTTTATTTACTCTTATTTGTTTTGTATGCAAACATACTCTGTTTGGAGGTGGTATATTTGTAAAAAAAAACTGGTATATTTGTAAAAAAAATAAGGGTATTTCAGGCTCACAAGCCCTCCTTAAAGTGTTCGTCACAATAAAATTGAGGGTTGAGCATGTAGTTATCTTTTGAAATAAAAAAAAATAAATAGAAAAGTAGTAAAATAAAAGTACAATAAAATGTAACTACAATAATAAAAAGTAAATTATAAAAGTTGAAAAAGCAAAACTATCAATATGTTGCTTTTTAAAATGCTTCTTACTCCAAGGGATCATCCACTAATATTTAAATAAAAATGAAAAAATTGAAACAACTAAATTCAAACTTCATAGCACTTTTTTAGCGTAAACTCACTGGACCTTTCCACAACTCTAAGAACACAAAAGAACTCCGAAGGGAAAGCTGAAGTAGTTGGTTCTCTTTGCAGTGACAAATGTGTTTAAGAAAAGGGTCTCACATGGATTTGTAAACTTTTTTAAAAAAAAAAAAAAAAAAATAAAAAAGAGAAAGAATTAAGCATTTAATTTTATTTTTAAAACCTCCTATAAACTATTATTATCTTAAAGAGAAATTGTTTCAATTACGGATTTTCTTCAGGGAAAAAAAAAAAAAGAAGTTTTCACACAAGCAGCATGAAAGAAATGTACACTTAGCATTTTAACAATGATAAAATACTTTCACAATGAAACAAGTTACAAATTCTTGTCTGCACCCAATCATTTAAATCAGTGTTAGCTAGCAATAGGTTCAATAGGTACCATGACTCATACAAAGGCAATAACAGTGCCAGATGAGACCTATAGCCTTCACATGAATAAAACAGATAATATTTGAAGAGGACAAACAGCTGTTGTTTTGCCTAAAGCTATTTACAAATTCTTTTAAAATTCTTTTTAATATTAAAAGCCTTGTCTCCAGATACACTGAGATCACAGTCCATGCACAACTACTGCAGAGAGCAAAAGGTCACTGAAAGTCTTGCCTGTGTCAGGGCAGAAGCCAAGTCTACTTCACAGATTAAAATAACAGATAACGTCATAAACACCTACCAAGGAACTTCTTGCTTTAGAACTGCATTGAATGCTGCAACCTGCATAACTGTATGTTGAGATGTTACCTAAATCAAGCTTCCCTTTTAGGCATGAATATTAATCAGTACTGTCGTTCTGAGCAGCAGCTCTGCAAAACACTTGTCACATTCTATCATGGATTTAAAAAAATACACCACTTAAATACATGCTTGGGTGTCATGATTTTAGGAAGATATTTTAGCAAACATTTAAGTACATGTATAAAATGTACACAGACAGCTAAAGGTTTCAGTATTTTCAGTAGAACAGAAAATGTGGACTTCTAGTCAATAAGGCCTAATCTGAAGAATTTAAAGGTTCTTCTAGAGACTACTTGGTAAATGATATGAGAATAATTTTACTTCAACAGTGAAGACAATTTATCTTTTTTCATTAGACATAAGGGTAATGAGCCTGTTATGTGTCATTTCATTAGGACTGAAAGGTGTTTTGACTAATAGTATAAAGTAAATTTATTTGATACTTCAAAATTATATTTATGAGGCAAGATGTTTTGACTTTGAAAAATATTCAGTTGTAAGAATAAAGTTAACTTTTTTTTTTCCATAAATACAAAACTGTCTGTGATAAATCAACAAAATATCATGCCCTGCTTTATCACTGAGTCAGAATAGCCCTGTGTTATAATTTAACAAGCATATAGGCATGCTGGTATGAAAACAAAAAGGGTTTAACAATCAATATTTGGAGGTGTTCCTCAAAGTGACATGATGAACTTTGTTCAACCTTTTTTTCTGAGATTTTTAATGAGTTCAATCTTAGAACTGACTTTAGTTTAGCAACAGAATGAATATATTTCATTTAGTGTGGTTTAGATTGGGTTTTTGTTGTTGTTGTTTTTGCTGTGCAAACGCAGGTCCCTAAAAGGGATCTCAAGTAAGGTGTAGATCTACAATTGTTCCAAGCTGAAAAATTGCTGAGTTACTTTGGCTTGCTTGACTTTGTCTTGCTTGCTTCTAGTCTAGGAAGGATAAACAGCAGTCTCTAACATGCAGAACCAGGGGGGTTTCTCTTCAAAGCCAAAAGGCAGGATTGCTTGGAACAAAAGACCTGCAGAGAATACCTGTATCAAGATATCAGTATCTGACGCAGCTGTCATGAGAGGGCTCTCAGGGCTGTGGTTGACATAAGGTGAGGCACTTTGCTATGCACTCAAGAGCATATAGTACAAGTTTTCATTGGTCTAAATGAAGGAACTTGAAAGGCAGGTGTTGGGAAATGGTGTCTCCAGTGCTCATCTTGTTAGCCCTTTTTTCTGACACTATCAAAAACCAGCTGCCAGATTTTCACTCTCCCACTAACCAGAAAAGAAAACTTCCTTCTATGAAACAATTAACAACAAACACTAACTTTGCTTGAAGTTTCCCACTTTGGCTACAATTCACCTCTCTGTAACAGAAATATTCTTCTGGGATAGTGCTGAAGTTTCTTTGGTATGAATCAAATCATGAGAAAAAAGACTCATACAAAGATTTAAATAAGGACACCAATAGTTATACTTTTTGCATCGTCCACTACTTTTGAAAGGACTCATTATTCTTCCAGTCACTTATTCTAATTCAATGACATACTGCAATTAATTTACAGTGAGGCTTTGTTATGTTTACTATTCTCAGAGAAATATTTAAATTATATTCTTTTCTTTATAGGTTCCAAAAGCAGGCTAACAAGGTGCATACCTCTACTGGGAAATCTGAGAGTCATTAAAGATCCACTGATTAAAAGAATATTAAAATAAAACATCTTTTTACTGTTGAATCAATAACTAGTTTCTTTTTAAAGGTAGCTTTCTGATTTTGGTATAATGAGAAGATTCAGAATTCTGATACACAATTTTCCAAATACAGGATGATTTTATCAACTTGCCATGCTGCTAGGGAAGTAACACATACTGTGTTGCACATTAGCAGAAGGAAAGAATGCAACAGAATGCAAGAAGAACTTCTTTAAATAGATAAAAAATTAAAAAATACAATTTAAGAACATACAGAAAATCACGTTTGAGGAATCAGATAATATTTTGACAAAATGCAAACTCCACTGAAGAGCATTCTACCTTTAGAGCGAGTGTTCCCCTTCCTCGCCTGTATCAGTGAACTATTTTTTCTCAAAACCCCCCCTCCAAAAAAAAACCAAATAACCGAAGAAAAATCCAAATAACACACAAAAAAGAAAACTTTACTAAATTTTCCTTTCAGCATTATATAAAGATTGAAACAGTTGTTCAACCAGGAGAAAAAAATGCTTATTTTCTCTGCTGGACAATCCAAATTCATAAGATCAAGTCCAAGGAAAAAATACAAAAACTGTAAGGATTTCTTGATTTCGGAACTGAATTTGAATCGCAAAGGAAAAAACAACTGGTGTATGCCAAAGAGAGAAGAAGAGGGTTGTGATTTATGATAGCATCTTCTATAAAGTCTTAAAATTGGACAGTTCTTAACCTTTTTTAAAAGGATCAAGACTAACATGAAAATGGGAAATTATGTATTTCTGTGATGAAAAGGAGAATATACAGCCCACATTTTCAACCACGCCTCCAATAAACAGTGGTGAGAAATTCCTGTGACCATCTGACTGAGAGATAAAAATGATGGGGATAAACTATTCTATCCATCACCTATCTTTCTTCAGTGACAATAAGAGTTATGATGCCAAGATGGTAGACAAAAATCTTAGCTTTCAGAGGGCTAAGCTAGGTGAAACTAATTTTTCCTAAACAATGTGAAACATGTGCTTCCTATTTCCAGGTTTATCTGTTAAACTGTGAGAAATCACAGCAACAAATCAAAAATCAGAGATAATTCATTATAAGCTGTAATTATGTAGCGGTGGGGGAGTAAGTATACAAAAGGTTTTAAATCTCTAATTAAAAAGGAAATAGGAAATAAAAAATGAAAAGTGACTGAATGTGCACAGTAATAAATGCAAGCTAAATTATGCTGCAGTGACAGCTCAGACAAAGGACTCCTTTTTCAGTTAAAAAAAAAAAAAAAGATTTCATATTTAAACTGAACTCTTGAATACTAAGAATAACTGAAACTTGAATACTAAGTTTGTAAAGGAAAACTAATATAAGATATCTAAACTAATAGTGAAATGCCCAGATCTGTTACCTTATTTTCTCCAGTACAACACCTTAAAAATATTGTGACTCCTCCATCTGACAGAAGTTTACTCACCTTGCAAATTCATGAGGGGAAAGATCCTTAGGAGAATTTCAAGGAGTTTAGTTGCAAAAGCTCAACTTATTTCTATTTCTAATGTAGCATTCCTGCTTCATTCCATGTACATAATGAACAGCATTCAGGGGAAGGAGCAAGATAATCTACTGTGTTGTCATAGAATTACAGAATCATAGAACAGTTTGGGTTGGAAAGGACCTCCAAAGGTCAACTAGTCCAACCT
>JBCJKH010012691.1:20850-35205 GCA_039877255.1 Loriculus beryllinus
GGTCAACTAGTCCAACCTTCCTGCAGTGAGCAAGGACATCTTCAACTAGATCTGGTTGCCCAGAACCAAATCCAGCCTGGGCTTGAATGTCTTCAGGGATGGCACATCTACCACTTCTCTGGGCAAACCGTTCCAGGATTTCAGAAATGTTTATGACTTAAATTGATCCTCAGCACAGATTTTTCAAAATTCTTATGATTTGCAGCAGCACCTGAATTTGATGTTAAGAAATTTAACCTAAACCAACAAAATTCAAGTCCTAGGAACTACAACAGGGAGACTCATTTAATAGAATGTATTCCTTTGGATAAAGTCACTTGCTTGTAAAACAGATATGTTCAGTTTAAGGAGTGCTGCCAATATGAAATTTTTTGAAGCACTCAAATTTTATGTGATGAACAATAAAGCTACTGAGAAGATGCATAATTTTTATTTTATAGGAGTTGGATTAGTGTGCAAGTAAATAATATATATATACACATTATCAAAAAGCAAAGTCAAGCATATGGAAATGTTTTTTCAGTCTTAATTTAAGCCATTTTTTTTACATATATATATATGTAAATATATATCAGTGTGTGTCTATGTATATGTATGTATAAATAATATAAAGATATATGAATATAACAGAGCCTTGGACAGAGCCTTCAGTAAAATTGTTTAGTGTGAGGTATCCCTGCCCATGGCAGGAGGTTTGGAATTAGATGATCTTAAGGTGCTCTCCAACCCTAACTATTCTATGATTCTATAAATATATTGCAATACACACATACATGTACTAAAGGTAAAAAAAAATATTGTTTTAGTTGATCAAATGTCTCATCACCATAATTTTTGGAGAGAATTACCTATTTGGGAATTATGCACAGTCACAGAAAGAATTAAAAATACATTTAATACAGTATTTTACATATTTCAGGGGGGAAAAAGCTATTCTAAGATGCTGGAACATTTTGGAGAGAAAACGGTGTATGAAAATCGTTAAGCTTTTCAAAATTAAAAAAGGTTTGAGGAAGAGAAAGTTACAGAAGATACATTTAAAATGGTCCTTTAAAATAAAAAACAACAAACCGAAACACAACTCAAACAACTGATGTTTTCCTACCACAAACAACCCTGCTTTACAGTGCCATCTTTCAGACTTTTACAGAACCAGAAGCTGAGTTGCATGGCCCTACTGGACATTCAGGAAATTCTACTCTCAGGAGATATGCAATCCACATTTTTTTCTTTTTGCTTTGAAGGTCTAATAAATATAAGATTCTCAGCCATCATTTGTGCATAATTGAACAGCACCCTCCTGTACTCAGACCAGCTTGCTTTGAAGGTAAAATCCCTCAGCTGAGAGACAATATGATTTTTAAAAGATAGAATGTCTATTTAAAGCTGCTTAAAGACTTGAAGCATTAAAATTTTCCCAGCCAAGATATGTTCGATGAAAGGAGAATGATGTAGATAAAATATTAGTGGCATAACAATTGCAGTTAATGATCTGACCCTGCAGTTTATGATACATTTATTACTCTTGCCAATAGTCACTCTCTCTGTAATAGAAATAAGTGACCAGACCAAAATCATAACAAGCCATTAATCTGCATTCAGGGATTAATTTAATGAACAGATAGTTTTAAGATAAGGACAATAAAAAAAAAAAAAAAAAAAAAAAAGGTGGATGAACTGGAATGTAAAAAAGATAGTTCTGACAAGACTAAAAAAAGAACAGATCAACTGAACCTGCTAGCACAGGAAAAGCCAGTCTGAACAGGTGATCTTTCTTTCATACTTCTTAAAAGAAATACCTGGCTTTCAGGGACACACTGTGGTAGGCAGATGCTGACTGAACACCAGATGCCCACCAAAGCTACTCTATGATTCCCGCTCCCCACCTGGAAGAGGAGAGAAAATATAAAGAAAGACTCCTGGGTGGAAAGAAGGGCAGAGAGAAATCATTCACAATTAATGTCATGGGCAAAACAGATTTCACTTAAGGAAAAGTATTTTAATTTATTATAGATCAAATTTAGAGTAGGATAATAAAAAATAAAACCAAATCTTAAAACACCTTCCCTCACCCCTCCTTTCTTCCTGGGCTTAATTTCACTCTCAGTTTCTCTACTTCTGCCCTCAAATACTCCTCCAAGTTCTTTTATATTATTTGTTTAGAATACAATAAGTTTAATCCTATCTTTTTGGAGTACTCCAGAATCTTCCCATATATTTATACCTATTTTTCCTCATAAGAGACCAGTAAAGATAAAAACAATAGGAGCTTTGGAAAAAGGCATCTTGGGAAGTGAAAAGCAGAAGAGACGTCACATACAACACTGCTACAAAGCTGATAGGTCTCTTAAGAAATGAGGTAACAGAGAGAGTGGACAGGAGTCAGCTGAGGGAAAGAAAGGCTGGATATAACCTGAAAGAGCAGAAAATATATGTTCAGCATAGCTGTCATCATGGAAAGTAAGCCCTTTCTTGGCAAGAAATGAGCCTGAATTCCAGCTTCTCCCTTAAAGCTCCATTTGCTTCCCCTGCTTCCTGTTGTAGGACTTCAGGAACTCTAAAAAATACAGTGTCTTTTGAGTAATATGACAAAATTCAATGTTAAGTCTATTCAGGTTATTTTAATTCTCTTGCTGTGATTTCTGTTCATATGCACAATTTCTGCTGCTGCAGAATATAAATTGATATTTACCATTCATATCTGTAAGCAGATTTATATTTTGTATTTTGTATTTAGCAGAAAGAAATACAGACACTAACACTGTTCACTTGAAATATGTTCCTGCTACAGGAATGACGTTATTCATTGACCAACAACTTTTGCGTGCAATTTGTTTCCTCACAAGGCAGCCATCACTGTCTCATGCCGTACAAGAGTGTGTCAGCCTGAAACATTAGCTGCTAGCATCCTGACAGCAAAACACACAACGTTGTCATGCCATTTTAAAAAGCATTTATATGGTGGAGCAGCAATCTCCAGAGAGGCCTTCTTAAAGCTAAGTATTCTATTAACAAACACAATTTTTAAGAAAAAAGTAAAAATAGGAGAATTTGCAGTCTATATGCAGTTTTTAGTTCCTTAAGGTTTACCAGTTCCTGCAACTCTAATCATCATGCTCAACTGCATCAAGTCTCTGTAAAGGTGTATGAAAAACTCCCCATTTGCTTCCTTTGCAGAGTTTTCAACTATTTAGATTTCCTAACCTTCAAACTCACTTCAGATTACAGCTTGGAAGTAAGCCACTGTTTATTATATGCTCTTTTACATATTGTTGTTTTTCTTCTTCTCTTTCCAATATGCTATTATTAAGAAAGACTAACACTTTTCATAAAAGAAAATGCAATAACTATGTTCAATAACTTTACTTCAGATCCCATGCCATAAACCCACTAAAAAGCAGCTTTACATTGTATAGCAGGTCACAACATTCGCTTCCTGTTTTGCTCCTTTTGCAAAGCATAATTAATTCTTACATGCAAGGAGGATGGTGGATCAAAGCCTTGTACCCCTTCAGTATGAAAACTTGTATTTGTCACCACTGTCGCTTTTTAAGCTTTCCAAACTGCCATGCTTCTAAACAAAGGGTACCACAAGATGAACATATTCTCCAGAGGGCAAACTTAGCTATTTCCACTACTCAGCCACTGAAAGGCTTATATGTGCATGCAATCACCATCATGAGAATATCTGACAAATGGAATTGTAGATAGGAGAATAAAACAGGAAATAATAAATGAGAAAGCATAAGACAAATTTATTCTTGAAAACTCAAGTGTATTTGTACACGAAGAGTACTGTGTTCAGTTTAGTCCAAGATAGGCCATTTACAGATTGAATGAGTTTCAAAACTGCATTCCCGAAGGAAGCTTTTTCAGTTTTGGGAAGACTGTACATATGTCAGGATTCTATCTGATCCTTTTAATACTCAGGGGGAAGAAATGTATCAGTGGATAAGGCAAGTCGATTATATAGCAGATAACAATTTGGTGAAGACAGATTTTTCATGACAGTTAATGTAACACATTTGCAAGAGATATTACCCATGGAAGTCCATACACTGATAGAATGTCTCATAAAGGGGGGAAAGAGAGGGGAAAGACATTTCTCTAGCTTTTTTTTAGCATGTTATTTTATTTATCATCTTATTATTACATTTATTTTTTCATAAATAACTCATCTGCTTCACTTTTATTACTGAAAGCAAAATGGAATTGAAAAGAAGACCTTATTAAATACAAAACCTAAAAGGAATGTGTTAGCCTGATCACCAAACATTCCCAGACAAGATGGTGATGTGCAAAGAAAAATATTTTCACTGTAAACTTAGATCTTACAAAACCAGCCGTAAACAACCTACCTTCCCAGTGCTACATCAGACAGATACTGCATTAGAAGAAACTTTAAAATGGTTTGCAAATTAAATAATATCCAATAACTTATAATGATGTTAGGCATTAGTATGTTGTTTTTAATGATATCTTTATTATGTCATGAAATCATAATGTAAGTGGTTATATGAATAATTAAATCTGAATCCATTGAAGATGTCCAGTTTTATATGGCACATTTATTCTAAATGTATATATCTGTATTTGCAATTAATTACACCACTAACTTCAGCTAGTCCTGCCATTTGTCACCAGGGTTCTAATTTGGCCTTTATCTTGCTTCACACTTCCAAAATATTAGCTGTGAGATGAAAACCTCAATTTTCTTATTTTAAAGTTCACTATTTAATATTGCAAATGCTGGTACACAGAAGATGGAAAAGAACTACTTACAGATCACATGGACTGTGAGAAACATTTGTATGCAGACACATGCAAACACGTAGCTTTTCTGGCCATCCTTCTGAAGTCACGATTTTCTTATGCAACTTCATGTTACGTCCTAGCAATCAAACAGACTTTAATAAACAAAATCTAGAAGCCCATTCCATTAGCACTTGAATGATAACACATCAAAACAGCAAAATCCTATCTTTGTACCTGGCAGATAATGTGTTATTTTTCAGGCACACACAGTCTTTGCCTCAAATGAAAGTCTTTTTGTATGCAGAGAGCATTCAAAGCCAGGTGCATTGACAAGAACACATTATTTTCAATCACAGAGCCCAAGCACAATCCCACGCCCTTCGCTCATATTCTATCACAGTACAGCAGCTATCTCTTCACAAGCACAGTTCTCATCCTGCATCACAACTCAACAGTAATTCCAGAACAAAAGCATATGAAGTGTTATTACAGACCTGAAAGCTTTCTGGATAAAAGGAGCATGTACAGCGAAGGATGCCCCTTACATTGTTATTCCTAAAATATGGCAGCTACATGTTTTTCAGTTTTGACTTGTGAACACTGGTGGATTTCACTTAGTGGCTAAAGATGTTCCTGCCACAAGATATCCACCCATATATGTTCCTTGGTTGCTGTTGCTATTCAGGAAGTTGGAATAGCCTCAAACCCACTGCAGTGTAGTCATGTAAACTGATATTCGTTTCAGTTACCTTAGTATGCTTGACTGCGAACGATTCAGCCCAGGAATCAGTTCATGTATGCTTTAGCTAGTCCTGCCATTTGTAGCAGCAAGATTTGTTACAGAGCAAACAATAGAAAGCACCAGCTGCCTCAGACACACAACTTTAATCCATTTTCTCCACATTTCATTAATATCTCAGTAATGGATATAAATTCTCCCTTACTGCTGTAAACAATAGCGAAGATGTGTAACAGATAAACAAATGCTGAGTTCTGTACACATGCAGTCTGAAAATAACATGAAAAGCATCAGAGTGCCAACTAACAGTGTACAGAGCTCCTATGCACAGTAATCTATTCCACAAGTTGTATTTTTCTGAAAACCATGCAATTTGTAGAGACAAAAGCAAGATCGAAGAGCAAAATGGAAGACCACATTCTGAAACTCATTTACACTGAGAAAGATTCTGAATTCATAGCAAATGAGCTAATTCAGCACAGATAAGAAAATAAGTGTGATTCCTGGATGTTTAAACCAGCAAATACTAAGATTACTGAAGAGCTGCTATTTGTCTCTGTAAAGAATATTAGTGAAACCATTACTGGAATAATATGTCGTGCTGTGCAGTGCACACTTCAAAAATTACTTCATAAGAAGTTAAAAGGGATTCAAAAGGTCTTTGAAATAACTTGTATTATGGAAAGTCCTTCTGTGAAAGCATTAATAAGCTCTAATTAGTTCACCAATAAGATGTTACTTGAACAGCATCTACAAACACAGGTATCTGAAAGATCCCTGGTTTAGAGGTCCTTAAAATAACAATTTTACAAACATCCAGTAACCAGAAAACAATGTGAGATAAATTCAGGCTAAGATTTCTTTTGTAACTGTGAGCCTAAAGGGTATTAGGAGAGAGGTGGTTTCATAGGCATTTTGTCTTTTTTAAATAATTTTTTTTTTGTTTCTTTTTTCAACTTATGCAGTATTCATGCCGTATCTGCTGTACCTTATGTAGAAATTATATGCAGCCTAGAGACTGTCACTAAATTAACATAACGATTGCTTTTGCTCTTAAAATTCATGAAGCTCTGGGTATTCCTCAAATTGCATGGTTAAAATAATTTTTTTTAAAGCAAGAGAGTCCCCAGGAAAAATATGTTTATTTTCCTATATGTTTCTCAAGTGGATATCATCTAGAACAGTACATAACTGTATTTCAAAGTCTATTCTTAATCTATTTGTCATATTCAGTACTCAAATATTAGTTCCTAAAGACTTTCAAAAGACTGGGCATCAGGAATCACCAAAGACAATCACAGAAAACAGCAAGACCTGGAGCACACGAGTTCCAGCAGACTGTTTCTAATTAATCTCTTGCTTATAATACTCTAAGCAATGTCTCTGCTTTGACCACCCTAGAATAAGATCTTCCACTACTCTGTATAGCTTGATTTTCCAAGCTTTGCACTTGCTCTCGTGTAGTCTCCCTTGTATAGCATAACAGCTGCCAACAGCTGGACAGCCATCCCTGCATGGCTGGGATGCTTACAAAAGCTTAAGAACATTTAGGCTGCTAATGCTATGTAAAAAAAATTCCTTTCTAGGTGAGCAGTTTTAACTTAATGTAATATATTCCCCATTTTTGATACCTCCATTTTACCCTATGGTTAAATCATATACAAGGACTGCAATTTTGCCTTTACTCTGTGCAGGCTTGGGACAATAGAGGCCTAAAACATACATAGGTCCAACTACCAATAAATAAAAAATTAAATACATTTAACTGGCAAACGACCTGCAGTTTACAATGTTTTTGTATCTTTGAAAACACTGAACTGTGGATAGAAAGCGTAATTCACTAGTTTATGTTTACCATTGCTGCTGTCCCCGTCTAGAAGGTGTCCTGGTGGCGCAGACATGAGTCTTTTAGGATTGAAGTCTCACCTCAGCTCTTGAAAGTGAGTTCAGCTAAGTGCATCCTGTCATGGTTCAAACCCAGCCAATAATTCAGCACCATGCAGCTGCTTGCTCACCACCTTCTTCTCTGATTGAGCTCATAGCTCAACAAATCTTGCCATAATCTCTTTTTAACACATGTAAAATCATGCCTAATTCACTGATGTTTCTAAAGTTAATCTGTCAAGATATGTACCATATGTAAATAACCACATGGCATTGTTTCTATGACTTTCTTTTATTCTTACCTTGCATTTCATATATTTGTTATTCTTGTTGCAGGGTGTCAAAATTACACAGTAAGTCTCTGTAGATATCTCTGCTTACTCCATAATACATTGTGCCCAGTTTTGACAGCTACAGAGATGATTTAAGCAATGAAAGTTTTGTATGAATAACATGAAAAGAATTTTGTTAATATAAGGAGCACTTTAAGAAAGAAGAAGTCTCAAAAGAAACAAAGAAATTAGAATCGTTCACTGCAGTGGGAGAGCACTATAAAGTAGTAACAAAAAGACAGGTGGTTAATATCAAAAAACCATTAGCCATTGATGATATAAAATATTATTTGGTAATGTTCTCATGCACAAGTGCATCTTCATTTTAAACGAGTGAGCCACCACAAATTATACACAGCTGTGCTGTCAAGAAAAAGTAGCTCAACAATCAGGACAAAGTTGAAGTGGAATCTGACCGAGAATGTGGAAAAATGAACAAACCAAAGTTCTTAAATATATATATATTGCAATTAGCCCTATCTGTTGAAGTACAAGAGATACTAAATTGAGTCTTCTAGTTTAAAAAAGCATTAAGAAAAGTAATTAAAAACTGTGTGACAAAACTTGTTAAACTATTCACTATGTCATACTTTGACACCCAAAATTTACCACTAACCTTTTCAAAAAGTGTTTATGCACATAAAATTACATATTCATTTACATGTAAAGCTAATGTGGAAAGTTTATATCTAGTGGTCCTTGTTGATTAGACACTTTCTTTTTACCCCTTGCATTAAACTTGTTAACTGTATTACTAATGCCATTCCCCTTTCTTGATTACAAGCCTTCAGAACTCCTTTTCAAGTTACACAGTGCTGTAGGTTTAATTGATAGTTGAGGTGAGCATGTCCCTCATATTCTTCTGTGTTTTGATCATGCTCTCACTCTCATAGGAACTTAGTAACAAATGCTAAAAAATACATCAGCACATTTGTGCTTTGTTCTAACATTTTGTTTAACCAGACTTGATCTTGATAAGCACACTTTCAAGACTGCAGGCTGCATAAGAGACATGCATTAATCAAGCCTGATAACAAAAGAGATTTAATATCAGTCTTGCTTTGCAAAAACAGGAGTCTCTGTAGACTTCCTGTTTACATGCCATGTGGAGCATTCAGCAAAATGAGGCTGATTTGATGAAGGAAGGTTCTTTTAACATGAACTGAAAGGAATAAGACGCTTTCGAGTGAAAACAACAGTCTTCATTCTGTTGCAGGTATCTGTGCAAATCTGGTTTTATTAAATTGTTAGTGCTACAAAATACATACATAATAAAAAAGAAACTTTTTTATATGTGGCTGTTTCAGAGGAGGAGGCAAAAGCAATCTTTCTGAGTTCAGTTAAAATAAACAAAGGCAAAATTATTATATATTAGTGATACATATATACTGAATTTATAAATAACATTATATCTCATTAGGTCTTCATCTTGTTAATTAATTTCTGGTAAAAGATTTAGAGCCAAATTTTGAGAACCAACACCATCCAGACCTTAAGTTTTTGTTCAGAAGGATAATTTCTGATATTAAATGTGTCTGGCATCATACGAGTCTTTTTCTGTATATTGAAAGTCAAAATCCTGTTGTTTGTGCACACATCAGTTATATTAATCAGTGGACGGTGGCACAAAGTCAAAACCTGGTTTTAAAACTTGTTCTGGAAATACTTTACCTAAGCTTTTCCATAAAAGAGAAAAAAAAAAAAAAACCAAAACCTAAACAAAAACAAAACAAAGGGTAAACAAAAAAAGCAAAATACATTTCTGCTACTTAGCACAGTCTAGATGAAATTACATTCATATATAATTCATTTAAGCTCCAGTATTAAACAGGTTAAAGCATTTTTATTTAATGGGTTTCAGTGCTATGAATCTTTCAGTATTACAGTTAAAAAATTGAATAATCTTGCATTATTTGTAACTATGGTAGAGATATGTGTTTTGGTTAGTGCAATTATAATGGAACTTCCCTGACCTGCAAATGTACTTTATGAAATTACCAAGTATTGTTATAGATGGATGTGCTGGGAAATGCTTGTTTTGCCCAGTCCATCCTGAGGACAGTGCAAATTAGAATGAATGAAGCAGCACTGCTCTTCTCAAGCTGTATTTCTCTTCCCGCTAATTCTGAAGTGGAGAGTATTCTAGACTATCTGTTGTACTATCTATTCTTTCTATAGATAAATTCATTTACCATGTAGATACTGAATCTATGATTCTCTCTCTTCAAATGATTTTCCATTTTAATGACAAAAAAAAAAAAGATGGAAAAAATATGTATTTGGATTCAAAATGTAAATCCTTGTTTACAAGATTTACAAGCAAAAAAGAGAAGGATTTTTTTTTGTTTGTTTTTATTTCAAGATTAATTAAGATTCTCTTTTCCCCCATTTTTAATAACATAAATACTAACATTTAATGGGATACACTGGGAAGATACTCACAGAAATGATTGGGAAGATCTGGCACCTTTCTTTTTTTTCCAAGCAAGCCAAAACAGGGCCTTTCAGTCAGATGTGAGACTCGTGTTCAAGCACATACCTGTTCTTTCTGATGGGATTTGGACCTTTATATCCCAGGAGAGTATCTTTATCAACAGGTTCCAGTATATTTCTCTGTAAATTGTTCTTGATCCCTCTTCTTGACACCAACACTTTTTATAGAAAACTGCTATATATAATGTATTAGAAAGGGCATAAAAACTATTCTACAGATGACAAATATCTTACTTGCAAAACCCAGTTTTCAGTCAATGCCTCAAGTAAGATGTGTTTTCTGCAAGTGGAATAGCAGGAGAGACCACTAGAGAAAGCATGCTTGCAATTTGCCTATGGAAAATTGAGATGCTACAAAGGCTACAAAACAATTTTTGGTTAAAAAGTGCTGCCTCCTTCTTATATTTCAGAAATATTAATTCTTATAAACAAACAGAAAAATCCAGTTCAAAGATCACAGTTTTCCACTAAAGTAATTTTTAGTATCTTAAAAGAATAAAATCACCTTAAATTATCTATATCATTGATCCATAGGCCACCTAGGTACTACTGAGAAAACACTGTTATTTTGACAGTTGAAGCAAAAAACTTGCAAGGATGGATTTTAAGACACCCCTATTTCACTGTTTCATATAGCAAGTTGGCTCATATCTAAAAATATTTCTGTTGTTAGTTGAAGTTTGCACTTGAAAAAATTGTAAGGGTTTGCAGATGTCTGTCTTATGTTCAGCTATAATTTTTCCTCTTCTTGCTTGTTTTTTGTAGCAGACTCATATTAAACCAAATGAAAACAAACAAGAAACACTCCCACAACTTGTTAATTCACCACACTCAAAATATTACAGTGTGTCTCCATATCAACTGAATAACCAACAGAGGCTATAGAATAATGATAAATAATAAACGTAAATATTAATAATAATAATAATAATAATAATAATAAAGATAACCACTTCTATTTTTCTGTTGAAGTATTGAAGGAGCTGATATATTGACCAGAATGAATTAGCAGAAAATATTTTAAGTACCAAACCAAACCCTAGTTAAATCACACAATAAACTTCACATGATAAAATATTTGCAACTGCCAAATGGTGCTGTGAATGCAGAATAACCCAAAGCAGTGCATTGCCTGAAAGAGCCCAAGCCTCTCTGTATGACAAAAATGGTACAGGCAAACACAGTGCGATGATTTTAGCAACTGGTCCCAAAAAAGAGAACAGGGGTATCCCAGTAACACTATGAACTGTGCTTCATAAGCAAATAGATAATGCTTAGAGTAAGTACTACACTGCTGAGAGATGGCTGCATTGCTTCCAACTCTAGTTTGTGGAGAAGGAGTCAAGTGAGTGCTAATTCAGGGCTGTCCCTACTGGGCTCTACTGCATGAAATGAGCATACTCCGTAGAACTGAGGGACACAGCTGCCAGTGACTTTCAGTGGAACTGCCATAGCTCACCCTTGTTTTCGAAGTGGTTGTGACTTAAAAGTGAATATTTTTGCATTGGTGCTGTTAGGTGGAGTGCCTGAGATATGCATGCTCATTTTAATAAAGAATGCTTCCCAAAGAGCTGAAACAAGTATCAACAAAGGAAAACAAAAGCAGTACCTGTTGCAATTATCTTAGGAATCATTCCAGAGTGCCCAAAAAGCAGGGCAGCTCATCAAGATGTTAGTAAGACAGGCAGCTGGCAAGCTCACAGCATTTCCACAGCAACAGCCAGAGCAGATCAGCTGCCAGCTGATCAGATGTTGTAGCTGATGAGACACTATTTTCTGTGTATTTAAGTGCACCACTAAAACATACTTTTTTGTTCTCAAAAATAGAGTATGCAATGGAAAACTGATGTGAAAAAAAGGAATTTAGAGGCAAAATTATATATTCAATGTTAAAATAGTAAAGCTACATGGCATATTCCAAGAATGCACAGAGATCTGAACTGTAGCTCATGACCTCTGCCTTAAAAGGGACATAGCATATAAATAAACTCAAACCTTCAAAAATCCCTTTGTTCTGCAGAAAGACTTTCCATATTATCCACACAGAGCTCTGCAGAAGTATTTTCAGGCAGTGGTCATGGGAGCCCATCTGTGCAGATCAGATTATAAATTCAAAAGGAAACACTGACAGGATCATCTCTTGGGCTTGAAACCATCTTATAAGACAGTCTGAGAGCATATGCTTTAAGGTATAAAGTCTGGACTCCTGTGATACAAGCAGTTTGTACCCTACCTACCAAGCCACAGTCCAAACTACTGCTTCCTCTGGCAAAGCCACCACCACTGCTTGAAGGCAAGGGCTTGACTGAAAGGTGACAACTCATGGTATAAGTATGTTGTTCTAAAACCAGGTCCCTGAACTCTACACTGGCTCCTGGCCGCCGAGCAGCAAAAACCTTTCACAAGGGATAAAAATGGGATATTTGGACACTTTATTATAAATTCTAAATTAACTATTTATACCATCTGTTGGCATTTGCAGTAATTTAAGCACTTCAGTGGCTCACTGGGCATTTATTTCTAATCCTCTAGGACATGTACTAAGGAAAAGAAAACAGAAATTCTATAAAACACTAAACTGTTCTCTCAAAGAGATGAAATTCAAATGGCCACTCAAGTATTTTGATGCTGATTCTGTTTTGTGGGCTACAATCAGGCACTAAGTAAGGAAGTTAGCTAGAACTATGATGTCTTCATAAAAGTTCATATGGCAGTTTGACTAGAACATTAGTTGTGAATACCTCTTTTCCAAACTTTTATTAAAAATCTCAGTGTTCAGAGGCCACAAATTGAAAGTCTTACTCAAAGTTTGTTTAAAGACAATTCAGCAGAGGCACTTAGCCTCACAAACACTTGTATGTGCAGCATAATGCAAGATACAAGACTCTTCAGCATAGCATCTGAAGAGGTGAAGAATATGAAATAAAAACTCTGTTTGACTGAAATAAAAGATAATCAGAATTTCCTTGAACAGCAGGCTTCCCTGACAATACTGACTATATTAGGCTGTAAGCTAGCTCTGCCACTGACCACTACAAAGACACTTCCCTCCCAGACTTCAGCATTCCCTATAACACCGGTCCTTCCCTCTCCAGTGCAACCTGCAGGCTGTAAATCACACCAGCTACTGTGTTAGCTGTTTCATGATGTAAACAAACAGTGAATAGATGTTTAACCTCTTTTTTTTGTAGACAGGAGACAGCCTCCTGCTTAAGTTGCATTCAAGGTTATGTTAGTGATCTTAATTCAAACCCCATTTAAATCACAGAGATACCTAATCCCAGAGTCTGGGGTTTGTTGGTTTGGTTTTCTTTTTCTATTGTACCTAAGAGAATTTCTCTTCCTCAGACTAAAATTTTCGCATCAGAGCTGTTTCTCTGAATTTCTCGAACTCAGCTCTTTGGAAAATACAGCATTCTGGAATGGTCCAAACTCTCAACTTATTGCTTAATCATGTTTTTAATGACATTTTCAGCTCTTCAAGATTTCCATGTCTACAGAATCTAAAAAGGCAATTCTCATTTCAAGAGGCTTTTCTTTTTTTCAAGGTCAAGTACAATATGATTCCCTTATTTCTTTCCTTTCAACACTCAAGAGATGTCATCTTAAAGAAAAAAGAACAAGTTACATAAGGAAGGATAAAGGAGCCTGAGGTATTCCTACCTGTGTTGCTTGTTAGCCTCTCACATACTTTTGTGAAGATAAATAGCCATTGTTTAAATCAGGATAACTTTTGGCTATCTGTGTTGTCAAAGCCTGATCTGGAAGACAGTGGGTGTGTGTGAAAGGAATAGCTTCTGCAGGGCTGCTTCTCAAATCACAAATATCTGGAAAGATAACGATGTGTTGGAACAAATGTAAAAAGAGAAACAAAGAGTTGGGGCAAATATTATCCTCTTCACAGAATGAAGAAGACAAAGTCACCTGGTTAACCACAAGCAGGTTCCCATCTTCTTGAAGCAAACTAAACATTATCTTGAACTACAAAAATTACAAAAATAGCAAAATTACAAAATAATGGCACACAATCTGTTAAAAGAACATTATTAAAGTTGCCATGATGGAATTCAGACTTAGGAAATGATAGAACTCTCTACAGACATCATCATTCACCTCTCATCCTCCCCAGGAATATATTATCTGCCTTAACAT
>JBCJKH010012694.1:0-19294 GCA_039877255.1 Loriculus beryllinus
ACACAGCACTGCATGTTTGCTTCCCTTCAGTCAGCCATTCATTTGTCCGCCTACAGCTTGTAGCACCCGGTGTGAACCGGTCTGGAGGTAGCGAAGAGGTGCCTTGCTCCTTGCCCAGCAAGCCTGGTTCGGTTTTACGGCTTGCGCCCGGCTTTCTGACCGGAGTAATCTTAAGTCTGAAAACATCTTTTTTTTTTTTTTAATATATTGGTTTTTTAATTTTGCCGACATCACACCTCACGCTGAAAGCCTTTAAAATCCTCGCTCCGGTAATGGCAGTGAACCAGCCCGGTTGGACTGACACTTTGTCCACTTCTTGGTTTCCAGAGGGGCATTCTCAGTCGTGAGGAGGTGTATGAAAATCACCACAGGACAAGAGTACGCTGCCAAAATTATCAACACCAAGAAGCTTTCAGCTAGGGGTAGGTATATTTTAACCTAGTGTTTACAATGTCTTCCCCCCTCTTTTTGCATTCTTGTGGTAGGCATTAAAAAAAGTAATAAAAATGGCTAAAAGATTTTATAAATTTCTTAATGCATTTTTATTTTCTTGGTTTTGGTTGGGGTTTGGTTGGGTTTTGGGGTTTTTTTCCTGTGTTAAATGTTTCGTGGATTGACTGTGGAGGTCTGAGACGGCTGTAAAGCATTTCAAGAAAAGATGTACAGGTACCAAAAGAATTTCACATTATTAATTTTTTGTCTCTCTAAATTGCATTGAATATCAGCTTGCAAGCATTTTGCTAGCTGATTCTTTCTTTTTTTTTTAGTTTGAGAAATAATGTTTCCAGTATAGCTTTTGTTTGAAATACTATACAGTTACTGAATTATGTGTTGCCATTGCATTTAAACATGAAGAAGGCCTATCTAAGAGTACATGAGATAAACTGTACTTTTGCCTCATGCTAAACTTCATTATGAGAAGAAAATATATGTTAAGGGAAGAAATTACAATTTTATGAGCCAGCCACTTGTCAAGCAAGTCATTCTGATGAAGTGATGAACTGCTTTGCTGTTGCCAGCCAGCAGTAACACCTGCTGTACAGCTTGTTTATATTGTCTATGGGATGTGTGTATTTCCTGGATAATTCAGTCTCAGGGGGATATGATACATTTGAGGTAAACATACACATGACAGCAAACCTTAATGGTGATCTGTCAAGTGTTTGTTAAGGCCAAGTCAGGGAGCATCTGTGAGGATATTGGGGATTATGGATTGTTCTCCGTTAACATTATCTGTATTTTGATGTGAATTTCTGTTGTGGTGAATGATGTGGGAGTGAATAAGCATATAGTGCCAGAGTGTAAACCTGCTTTGCTTCTGATGCAGAGGAATTGCTGCAGGTAAATGGCATTTTGAATGAATATGTTACATTTAAACATAAAATAATACATAGAATCATAGAATAATTAGGGTTGGAAACATATGATGTAGTAGCATGTTCTGGTAATATGCTGCTCGTAAAGGTGTTACAGCATTGTGTCATACTCTTATTTTTGGCAGATGAAAGTTGTGTGAAGATGTAAGTTTTACCTTTTGTTGAAGTTTAGTCTTCGTACTCTCACTGCAAGATTCGTTCTCCTTTATTTTTCAAAAGGTGCTTAAATTTAAAATACTTCTTTGCAGAGTTACGGTTTTAAAAGCAGAGGGGCTAAGAAAATGGTAATACACCGATAAAATATTTTCACAAGTTTGCTGAAAACAGATCTTCCTTTTTTCTTTTGTTAGCACAGAAATGTGGTCTGTTGAATCTTGATGTTTAAAATAAACCACCACATTCTGTGTGATTTCATAGGTCTTCGTACCTTTTGACATGAGAAGCTGTAGGGAGATCAGCGCCAGGTCACTTCTGTGCTGTGGGTTTTATGTCTGATGGGATAAGTCTTGGAATGATAGGCTGAAGTAATAATTTAGTAAGTATACTATATGTTTCAAGCTTTAATTTTTGTACTACTTTGACTGTGCAGGCAGGACCAGGTTGGTCCTTGGTATAGTCCATCAGTGAGTGGAAGTGTATTTAGGAAAAGTTGGCTTTTAAGATGGCATGAGGCAAAATTCACACAGAAATTTTTCTACAGGTTTAGCACGTAATTATGTAAAGGAAGGGGTTACACTTTAAAGCTGGACGATGAAATACTCCTTCTTATCAGAACATGTATGATGCCACATCCATGAAGGGACTGTGTTTTCTTCTCTGTTTTCAGAGATCCCATAAATCTCTGAGGTTTTTTATTTGTTCGGGGTCTTTTTGTGGTAGTTGTTCCATTTTTTTGCATTTTGAAATCTACTGGACAGCTGTTGAAGAGCAAGGTTCAGGGAGAAATCATCAGATTTTTATTAGGCAGTTCTTTAATTGCAGAAATTGCACTTGTGGTGCAAAACTTAAGCATTAAAAAGCTTCAAACTGTGATGCTTTTTCCTGACTGGTAATAGGTATCCAGCCTTTATGATACTGGTCTCCAAATCTAAATTATAAGTTTCATTGTACTTGCATCTGATTATGATGAGGTACCAGTTCACTTTTGTGTTTTGTACTTACTTGAGATACCAATTAAAATGTCAATCTAAAGGAGTGTTTATTTCGCCTCAACTGTGAACAGTTAGGAGTTTCTTGGCTTCAAAATGTGTGTCCCTTGTACAGTGCTTGACTCTCTGGAAGTCTTGCTTGCAAGACTGAGGAACAGGAGGTTAAGTGTGTAACATGGAGAAGTCAAGACTCTAAAGACCAAATAAAACTTCCTTAGTGTAGCTTTGAAAGTAAGAGTTATTTAGGTGGTTTCAGCACAGTCATGACAGTCCTTCTCTCTCCATCCCTCTCTCACCTCACGCCGTGGAGATTTATCCAAATGCTTACTTTAGTAGTCCTGAACCGAGGAACTCATCTGGGCACAGACTTAAGCCAGCGAAGATGTGTTTTTGTCTGTTCCCCTGTATAGTTACAGGGAAAGTTCAGACTAATTGTCTGTGTGCAGACACACGGGCTTTGATTTTAAGTTTGAGGGGAAAAGAAGATATGCCCTTGCTCTAGCAGAAATAACATTTGTGCTTCTAAGTTGATGCTCAGTTATTTATATCTGCTGTGCTTTTATTTAAAAGTTCTGGTCAAGAATGTTATAAATTGTTTGTTATAAATGTTTAAAGTTTTAAATACATTAGGTGACAAATCGTACTCCATGTTTTTCTGATTATAATAATAGAAATAATAACTGTTTGTCATTTAAATCTCTTCATGTCAGTATGACCTTTTTATGGGGGGGGAGGGAAGAAACATACCCCTCTAGAGATGCATGCAACAGTGAACAAGCATGCAGAAAACTAAGCATAAAATGAAGAATGTATGTTTACTGGTTCTTGGTTCTGTATCATTTCATCTGATGAGGTTGTTGGGATTTTCTTAGTACTCTTTATCAAGTATGCTGTTTTGGGTTCCTCTGTCTTGTTTTTCTTGCAGTTGAAAGCAGTGTAGTTGTAAAAGTGAACTTCTGTGGGGTGACTTTTCCCTTGTCTGTTCTAAATCCCAAATAATTAACAAATCATCTTTTTATCATTATCTGTACATCTTTTATCTTCTCTTTTGAGATGCTTCTGGCTTTGATCCAGATGGATTTCATACAAACAGATCTAATTTTCTTAAGAGGTTTGGTCCTCATTTTCCGACTAAAAAAAAAGAAATAAAATAGATGATTGTTTGCTTCTCTGATAATTCTTGAAAAGATCAGTTGCTAGTAAGCTTTCACTGGGTTTAATTTTTGCAAGTAACTCATACTGACATTTTCTCTGTAGTGGCCAAAACCACTGTGCCTTTGATAGTAATTTGATGGCATCTATGAGAGGAGGATGATGTTCCAGTCCATTTTCTTTTCAAAGGCTGTTGTAAACACTGCCTACACACACCTCTCCTGGCCCATAGATTGCTGCAGCAGAAACATGAACCGCTTTGTTCATGGGCATAAGTAGTGTTAAGAGTAATGTAAGAATCAGCTGGAGGTCTCCACTTCTTTGTGAAAAAGCTCTTGTGAGCTTTCAGGGATGAGCCATTCCATTAGCTTCAGTTGAGCTTCTGAGCTTTAAGCCTTGAAGGCTTCGCTGGTTATTTATCTTCCTTCTTAGAAGGAAATTTCCCTAACCATTTTTCAGCCTCTTCCTATTCTTCAAAGAAGAGAGTGTTTCCTCTGAGCTTGTGACTGCTGATGCAGTGCATAGCCAGAGGTGACTACAGTGATTGTGCTGCTCTTAAACAAGCTCTGATGGGTGAGGAGGCTGGAAACCCCACCCTTTCAGAACTGTGTTTTAGTGGCATTATTGAGTAATCTTGCTGTGAGAAGAGTATTTCAGTATGTAAAGTTGTCCAAATGGAACATTTCATGATCCCTGAAGTGATTTAAAATAAATTAAGGAAATGAATGACATGTGAAGCATATAGGGTAGTACTTTTATGTGCTGTTTTTCATGACACAAAGATAAGTGTTTCTGTTGTGTCACTAGACCAACGTTTAGTCGAGTAGCATGTGTCAGCCTGTGCCAGATGTGTTCCAGGAAGACAAGCTCTAATAAGGCTTTCAGTCCTCCACAGGAGGAGAAAATAGTTCTTCCTAATCTAGCTAAAGATCTTAATCTCTGAAGCACACATTTACCTGTGCAAGTACGCTTTTAGTGCTAATTTCTGTTCTTATGTACACTTAAAGTTATTCCCACAAGTAGTGTGCTATCCTTAAGGGCATTTAGATGCCAGCAAAGCAGATTTTGCTTATGGGAAGACAAGAATTAAGCTTGAGTTTTTAGCTATTTTCAGTATCTAGCTCTGGTCTGTTTCTCAGGTTAATCACCTGTCAGAAGCAGTATGTTTACCTTCCTCCATGTGATAAGAATGTTTATAAAAATGTTTTCCTGTAGTAAAGAGGCTTACCTTCTATGGGTGTGGTTCCCCTTTTTTAATGCTTATCCTCCTTCTGTCTTCAGCTTAGTCAATGGCATTCTTTTTGGTTAGGTACAAATGTTGTGATTTAATGTGGATGATTTATCTGCAGATTTATCTGCAAGTATTTGTTTCAGTTGCAAATTACCATAGTTTTTGAGTCTACCAGTTCTATCTGTTCAAATTGAGTCCATTCAGAAAGCTCAGCAGTAGAGAGCACTCATACAAGAGTTACTAAAAGAACCCAGATATTTGGTTAGTTGTTTTTGTTTTGAAGGTATGTAGCGTTTGGTTTGGTTTGATTTGACATTTTTCACCAGTGAGAATGAAGACTTTGAAACTTACTGGATGAACAGTGGTTGGTAGTAACTTCTTCTCAATTTAAATGAGATTTTAAATAAATTTTCCTGGCAGTTCATAATTAAATTACCTATAGCAAATATTATATAATTTTGAGAATCATAGAATCATGAATAGTTTGAGTTGGAAAGGACCTTAAGATCACCTTATTGCAGTCCCCTGGGCAGGGATGTCTCATACTAGACCATGTTGTCCAAGGCTCTGTCCAGACTGGGCTTGAACAGTGCCAGGGATGGGGAACTTACGGTTTCTTTGGGCAACCTCTTCCATTGCCTCACCACCCTCACGGTAAAGAACTTCTTCCTTGCATCTAAGCTGAGCTTCCCCTGTTTAAGTTTGAATCCATTACCCCTTGTCTGATTGTCTGAGTCTCTAATGAAGAGTCCCTCTCCAGCATTCTTAGATGTCTGTCTATCTATCCATCTATGGTTGCCCAGTATTCCTCCAAAATAGTCCTTTATTTTGTTGTCACATAACTCTGTTATATTTTCCCATGGCTGGTTGTTTAGTGTTGTTTGGACGAGAGTTTGATGGCTATTTTGTTTTTTCTAATTATTATCATTTCAGCTACTCTCTTCAATAATTTCTGTAAATGAAGATAATGCCTAATTCTGTGTGAATACATTTTACCAACACCTTAAAAAGAAAAAAAAGGTGTGCTTGGAGCAGAAACAGATGCTGTGCCTCTGAATCAGCTGGCAGCCTCCTTAAACCCATGATTCTCAGGTTGCTTCCAGCAATCTTGTTTCATTCATTCCTTATGTTCAAAATTCTGTAACAAGTATGGCAAGTGTACTACTGATATGGCTATTCTATAAAGAACTTTGTTATGCCAGCACAGGTTTTCACTGTTCTTGAAATGAGACAAGTTTCATGTGGAAAATAGTGACATGTGATTCAGTAGAGAAGGATTAGAATGATCCACTCAAATGAAATCGGAAATTTCAAGACATTAACTCAAATAAATGTATTTATAACTTTGAACATCAAAATGCACAACCTCCACTAATCAACTCTTACATTTCCATCAGTATCTGCTTATTATTAGAAAGTGCCTCATATAGGAACTATTTTTGCCTTCATATTCTTCACAGCATTCAGTGAAAATTTGAAGAAAAGTTTGCAAAACATTCACTAACTAGAGCAGCATGCATGAGCATCCTACAAAAATTACTACTTGTGTAACTTAGTGGAAATCTAACAAGTAATGTCACAGATCATCAGTGGGCAGCTGGAGCAGCCTTTGGAAGTCAAAACTGAAACCCTTTTGTTGTTTGTCATTCAAATTGGCATTCACTGGATTTAAATCCTGCATATATAGACAGTTTTCTAGCCGTTTCATATTTGTTCTAGTGATTAGGCAATAATTAGTAGTAATAGTAGTAGTATGAATAATTCTGCATCCCACTAGGACTTGCTACTGAAAATTAAATGTTAAGAGATTGAGACTGGAGTATAACAACAGCAAAAACACTAGAGCCTTCTCCATGGTGTAATACAACTGATTTTGTGTCACAACTAAAACTAAGGCCTGTTTTGTAAAGCCTTAAGAAAAAAATATTATGAAGATTTAAAGAGTCTTTGATCTCAGAAGACAGAAAATAATGCAAATACAGTGCTTCTAATCTAATTTCAAATATTATGGTTTTGTATAAATTATGCTTTGCTTTTACTTTCTATTAACTTGATAATTTGTTACCTGGGATCTTTGTTTCAGACCAGACTTTTTTTTTTTCTTTAATTTTTACTTTTTTTGAGCTTGCAAATGCAATTTCGGGGAGAAAATGACTTGTTTACTTGGCAGATAATGAAGAATCAGCACTGCCTCTTTTTCTTTACCTCTTGTCAAATGCTGAGGTGGGGTGTGCATTCAAATAATTTGGTGGTTGCTGACATTAAATACTGCTCCAGCTAGGAATCTCTCAAGAGAAGACCACAAGCTCTGCAGACCTGCAGAAAGGTGTGCCATAAACAAGCCTTGCCTTGCTTATGGCAATGTCAGAACCAGTCTCTATAGCAGAAGATACTTGATCAGAAACTCAAGATGTAGGGCAAGTTCTAACATTCACTTCAGAATATATTACCTTAGAAAAAATGTTAAAGAAAGAAGATTTCTAAACGTGAACATGGAAGTGGTAGGTGAGAGTTTTACTTAATTGCACACAGTTGTTATAGTTTGAGTAAATTCATTTCTTTCTTGGTGAGTCCTGAGTACCTCCTCATTGCTGGTCACACCTAGAATCATTAATTACGTTGAAATAGTTCCCTGACTTGTAAAATTACTGCTTCATCCCAAAGAAAAAGCTGCATGTTGAGATAAAAATCATCTCTGGCCATTGCAGTCAAATGCAGGCTCTGTATTTTCTATTCTACACTGTTCTAAATAGCCATATGCACAATTTAAAGTAACTTAAGGATTCAATGTGTAAGAAGTGTTTGCTTGCATAGATCAAATATGAAATATATTTGTTCTCCTTTGGCATAAGGTGAAATTATTAGCATGTGTAAAGATTTCTTTACAGTACATTTTATAAACAATTAGAATTTTGCATATATCTTTAAAATATAAAATATATTTTTTGTCAAATTAGCTATTCTACAGCATAGCCTATGTCTTCATCCAAGGTCACCTTCAGCTTTGTTGTCATTAAATATGTTTTACTGACTTAAATCAAAGCCAAGAGCTTTGCAAACAGTGATATTGAAGAACATACTAGCACAGTTCCTTAGCATAGCATCCTAACTGTGACTTTTCTTAACCGTAGCAGAATTAAATGCTTAGCTGAGAAAGTAAGTATGAAACAAGCATACAGGAGAAGTTCCCACAGCAAACCTGTCATCTTCCAGCCTTGTACACTACTGTGATTTTCAGAGTTAGAAACATCATTGCATTTAATAGCGACTGATATATTCTTCTTCCATGAATCTGTTGAAGAACTCCCAATCCATGCTGTTGACTGCTGATTCATCATGACCTTAAATAATCAGTTTTCAAAACTGTGGTCTGAAGCATTTGAGATTTAAAAAGTACACCTCTAAATATAATCCTAACCTTTCTTCAGGTCTGTTGGTGAATGAGGAGCCTTGAGAGTCCTAAAGCATGCAAACTGTGGATTTTTTATTAATTTAATATAATCCAATGTAATGATAATTATTGTAGCATTTTCTGAATAAGATGGATGGGATAGGTTCTCAAATGCCAGCTATTACTGACATTTCATCTGGTGTAGGTCATAAAATACCAAGGTGGAAGAACAGTTTCAATATATTTTCACATTAATAAAAAAATTTAAATAAATTAATATTGTAAAAATGCTGTCTTTTTCATTCTAACTAAATAGAAAAAGTTGGTTGACAGAAAACATGTATCTGAAGACAAAGCATTCTTATTTTAAAAAAGACACTGTGATAGATGGAGATGATGCAGAAAACATGATTTCAAATCTCTGACAAACTGAATGGGTCCATTTTTTTTGCATTTCATAGTGCAGAACGGTCTGTATAGCTATCATTTCTCAAACTGGGTTGAAAGACCTGTGTCTGAAATTCTGGGAAAGAAAAGCCACTGGGGAAGTGACATTGTGTTTGGGAAATAATAGCCTTCTGGGTCTAGACAGTCATTTTTAAAAAGGGAGTTACTGCTAATGCCGTTCTGATTTGCTCCTTAGCTGAACTTAGCTCTAGGAGAAAACTTAAACCTACCAAGTTCCAGACAGCTTTCTTGTTATCTGGAGTTTCATCAGGCTGCAACTTCTCTCCAGACTCAGAGATACAGATTTAAGTATATCTCATAGTAGTGTGTGCATGATTTGGATGTAAGAACACATAACTATGTATATGTTTGTGAAATAGTTTTTGGTTTATATATACTGTATTTAAAATATTATAAAGAGGTTTTAGTACTATTTAGCTGTCATTAAAAGTGTAGTTAAGAGATTATATAAAACCATGTTACATGACAGTTTGAGTGTCTTTAAAAAAATAATTTTCTCAGTGGATCAACACAGCAATTTGGCACAGCTGGTTTGTGATAAACTGAGACTAATCAATGTTTCTTCATTCTTATTCTAATTGATGAGTTTGTAGTAACACATGGAGAAGTACATATACAGCCTGAAAGGTCGCTACTTCCAGATTTCTGCATCTAATTTAAATCAAAATCCGTACATTTTCAGATGAATAGCAGTAACTTGACAAAATAAATATTAATGTTCAGGGCCCTTAATGAATCCGTAATTACATCTGGAATGTGTCTTTCACTTAAAAATTACAGTAACTAAAACTTTGCATATGTTTATGAAAGAAGTGACATAAAAGGTAAAATTTGATTGACTCGGAAAACATCCTTTTGTTCAGAGGAAAGAGGAATACACTGAAAATGCATCACTGCTGCACAAAGTTAGTCACAGTAATTACATGGCTCTAATGAAAGGATATTGAATTGTATTTAGGCAGAAAGCAGATTAAGCAAGTATAAATTTGATACATTCTAAAGATGCAGTTTTTCAAGAGTATGTCTCGTAGCAAGGAAAGGGGAAAGGAAAAAAATATTTGCAGGATTTTTGTCTTTTCCTTCATCTTGCTCTGGTGTATTCAGTGTGAACTCCACAGATTATGACAATGTGTAGCTACTCTGGCAAGTGAGCCATACTGGCTCTTTTTTTAACCTGTTCCCAAATTCACAGCTACTCATCATTTGCTGCTCAGACTGCTATCCCTGTTACTACACGTACAGAGAGCCTTTGTTTGAACTGGTGATTTCCAGGAAAGAGAAAGGTATTTAATTACAAACATCCTCCACCCCCCGACCCCATCCCTGCCAAGGCCGCTGGTTGAGATTTTGCCGATATTGCCTATATTCCATTGTACAAGAAAAAGTGACTGGAACTTGGCTTTTTGCAGTGAGAATGAGTTGTCTAACTGGGTTTTACTTTTATCTGCAGCTCAGCTCTGTGCTGCATGGCACTAAATCTACAGCTGTCTCTGAGAAGAAACCATTATTATTTTACTCTTAGGCACTCAATGATAGAATTCCAAAATAATAGGAACATTTGGAACATATATCCTCCCTTATGTTGCAGAAATCATAGAGGAGCTTTAATAGAATTTCACCTCTATGTAGCACAGAAAACATCCACCCCATGTTTCCTTCCAAAATCAGTTACGAAAACTAAGGCATGTTGCTGGAGACCCTGCTAGTTTCTAACCGTCCTGAAAATAGTGTACATATGCAAGAGGAAATTCTCCTCAAGATGATAGAAGTTTCATTGCCTAGAAAGAAAGGTGGTGGGAGGAACACAAATGCCCAAATGTAATGGCTTTTGCATTCCTGCCCTGGGGAAAAATTTGCCTTTGTCCTAAACCTGGCAATTGCTTTAAATATGGGTGTTTTAGCAAGTAGTATTTTTGATTACCTTGAGTACATTGATTACTCTTGAGTACCTAAGATTTGTTTGGTACAATGGGCGATGGCTCATTTACTACCAAATAGGGGCTAAATCTGAGTGTGGCTGTTTTCTTTTGCTTTAGAGGACAAAGAAAACTAGGGAACCCAGAAATCAACGCTAACATCAAGAAAGGGGAACATATTCCTGGGCTATGTAGGTGTATATGGCCCAGGAACATGAATCTATATAAAACATACTATTAATTGAATGCGATGTAAATTAAATCACATTCATTTTGATTAAGTGCAGTAGAAATCAGATACAGGACTACATGGCAGTCCCCTTCTGAGAATCCATAAAGTAGATCACCTGATACCATAAACTTTAATTTACAAGTGGAGAATCCTACAGATGTTTTCGCACAGTCCTTTTAATTAGGCGTTTTGATCATATGCTCCGAAGAAGGTTCCCTATTCACCACAGTCCCCATAATTTTAGTTATCCTACAGTGTATCTTTCTGTGTTTATAATTTGTCTTACAGTATATGTGGCTTGTGCCTCTCAATGCCAATAGTCTTCTCAATAGGTTTTAAACAGATTAAGTTGCATCCAATTAAAAAGAAAGCCTCAAACTTGTTGACATTAATTTTCCCAAGACCAACAGAATGTCTTTAGTAGCTTCCTTAGTGTAATTTCAGTGTAATTTCAGAAAATTAAATACTTCTTTTTCTACTCTTAGCTCCTTTTGAGGTACAGTATCAACTATTTTACTTTAGATAGGTCTGGTCCATGGCAGTAACATTGTCTAAGAGAGCAGCCTTCTTTCTATAGGAGGCTATGTATTATTTCTATTTATATTATATTTATAATAATAGCGCATTGCTGTTGTCTCTGCCCTGTGAATTGCCAAGCTCTGTCATTCTTCCCTTCAAACTCCACCCCAGCAATTCTCACCTTCTTCAGATTAAGTTAGTGGACCTGTAATTCAGAAGAACACCATTTCTGGTTCTTCAGCTTAAGTAGGTGCTACCCATTAAATATGTGTGTATCTGTAATCTTTATCCTTTCCCTATCAAGTAGTGCTGGAAAGATAAAAATGGTATTTTCGTTGGCACTGCCATGCAGCTGCTATGTGACAGCTGGCACAGGTTGAGTCACCTTGACAGTAGTACTAACATACTAGCTTTAGGTAACTCTATAGGCTACCACATCTTCCCTCCTGCAGACAGGGGAGGGTATGTAATTTGGATAAGTCTGTGATTAAAGTGTTTTGGTACCTGAGTTCACTTAGCTTCCACCTTTGTCTTTTCTCTCAATCCACACGATACTACCAGTGTATGATGGTTTATTTTCTGTACCTCTGTCTTTCCTTAAATTATGTTTTGCTTCTCATAAGGGATTGAGGACAGTGTGCAATAACATATTGCGCTTTCATAGGTCCACTGAAGGAGCACTTGAGGTTTAAAAGCCAGCCTGGAATTAAAGGAGCAATAGGAACCAGGAATAGGTTGGCCTGTGACTTATGCAGGAAATAGTTTAGAGAATTAGGCCTGGCAGCTGAATAGATGGGCTTCTGAACATGGTGACAAGTGTACTTCTTCCCTATTACAGAGAGTACTGAGAGATGGAGGAGGGAAATAAAGAATAAAAAATAATAACATGAATTCACTCAACTGTGAAGCACAGTTGTACGTGTCAGGAAAAAAATCAGAACCTACTTAATGATAACTTAGTAATATTGTTCCATACATGGGTGGTGGGTTTTTTGCCAAAGAGTTGCAGAATGGTGAAATTTTGCCCCAGACATCTGATTATGGTATATACAGTATTTGGCATTTTAGATGCATTAGAAATTAAGAGCTTTCAGTCATCTAAATGCCTAAATGTAGCTTTACAAGGAAAACATATTTGTTTCTTGACTGATTAAATAGGTGGGTTAGGAATGGAATGACTGAAATCTTGGAAAACAAAAGGAAGTGACAAGAGAGAAGTTGCAAAGACAGTAGTTATTCAGGTCTGAAAGAAAGTTTCTATTGAGGACTGATGCTTGTCAGAAGAACAGCAGGACTTTTGAGGTCCTACTTACATGTTTTCAATGCCTGATGGTGAAGGAAAGATGAATCTGTGACCACTGGTATGAGAACAGGGACTGGCAAGTTCACTTTTATCTTGTCATGGCATTCTTCTCCTCTGGAATTAGTTTCATTTGCTAATATCACTTGATGGCTATTTGTAGTCAGTGGGTTTGTCAGTGAAGGTATTTAAAATGTTATATAGAGATTTCATTGGTCATATGTGGAGGGAATATTCCCTGTGTTTTTCTAGCTGAAACCAAACTCTTGTTGGAAATATTCCAACCATAATTTCTTCAGACTAAGTCATTAAGTTATGAAACAGGTTGTATTTCATGGACTGGAGAAAGTCAGCTAAACCCTGGGAAATCAGCAGAAGGAGGAGGATATATGTAGTGGCTGGTTAGAGGGTGACTGTAAATCAGCAATGTAACAGAGGTGTGAAAATAGTGAATTTCACCCAGTAATGGCTGAATCTCCAGCTGATGCAGGGAAGTTACAGTGCCATTGCACAGACACCGGTGAGCTCTCTGGAACAGCGCATCAGTGCTGACCATGCTTGTTTGATTATATGACCTGATATTGGGATGACTGCACAGAAGACAAGCATGAAGAGCCCGTCTTAGGAGATGAGAAAGACTGGCTTTCTCTGGTTATCTCTAGCTGCTGGGTAGAGAGTGAAAGGATTTGATTGCTATCTGGAAATACATTTGGAGGGCAAGACAGGTGAAAAGAACTGTTTCAGCCACAAAAGTGGGCTGCAGAAATCCGTAGAAATCAATTTAGCCTTGAAGATATCATCATTAGTTATTAGATTTAGATTCCTAACTGTTGGAATGACAATAAAAACATCCTGGAAGAACATCTGGATAGAACATTGGGTCAAAACAACTAAGCACTTTTATGAGTTTAAGAAGTTTGAAAAAGACTGGTACAGGATGTCTGCAAAGCACCTGGACTTGTTGAAGAAGGTGGCCCTTTTTGTTCTTGATTCACAATGGGCAGAACATTGGGTTCGTACAGTTTCACAGAGTTAGGGATATTCAGAATTTCTATGCATGAAGAAGTCTTACAGCTTTCTGTCATATTTTAACCTCATACAGCAACTAAGTACCACGCAGCTTCTTGCTCACCTCCCTCCCCAGTAGGAATGTGAGGAGAATCAGCAAAAAGGTAAAACTTATAGGTTAAGAACAGTTTAATAATTCAAATAAAAATATAATTAATATAATATAATATAATATAATATAATAATATACTTGTAATGAAAAGGGAGACAACAAAAAGAGGGAGAGGAATCAAATGCAAGAAACCCAAGTGATGCACCACCCCACTGATCAATGCTCAGGCTGACGTAAACAGCTATCAGTCTCTTCTGGTAACTCCCCCTAGTTTATATACTGGACATGACGTGCTGTGGCATGGAATATCCCTTTTGTTAGTTTGGGTCCTGTCTCTGTTTTGTCCCGGCTTCCCATGCCCCTCCTCACTGGCAGAACATGAGAGACTTAAAAGTCCTTGATGAGGGTAAGTGCAACTTAGCAACAATTGAAATATTGGTGTCTTACCAGCATTGTTCTCAGACTAAGGCCAAAACACAGCACCGCACCAGCTACTAGGAAGAAAATTACCAATTTTCAATTAATTGAAAATTAACATTTCAATTTAGTGCCAAAATCTGTGCTGTTTCATAGCAACCTCAATCAGCATCCTCACTGGCAGTCTCAGGAAAAAAAGGCTGTGACAAACCCAGCTCTCCCCCTGTCCCTGTCAGAGCTGGTCCCTCAAGGTCAGTACTAATGTATAGTGCTTGGGCTGTACAAAGAAATAAATGCATGTGGTCAGTATTCCTGCTTGAAATTACTCTGTGAATTGATAAAAGATTTTACCGCCCTCTGCTCAAAATGGATGAGCAAATCCAGCACTGTTTGTGAGCAGAAAAATTAGTCTTGAGCTGATACAAATAATGCTACAGTGTGTCCTTGAGAACACCCAAGGCAAAAGAAGTACAGTGGAATTGCAGGTCAGCTTCATATGTACAAATGCAATTCCACATTTTAAAAATTCTGCACTAGTCTTTAAATAGAGAATTGCATTTCAAGATTACATGGTAAAGCATTTCATTTTCTTAATTTAATTTTCCGAATGCTTTGATCATACAGCATCAGTTATACAACTGCTTTCTTGCTCTGTCTTCTTCCTTTATATTAAAAGATAAATATTGCTGGTCTTCAGAAAAGTAATGATTTTTAAAATGAAAATAATGTCATTTACATGTGGAGTCATGCTACCTTCCTTAGCACAGATGTTGTTAATATAAAACAGATATTTAGAAAACAGAAATGTAGCCTCATCCCTGAAATCTGGAGAAGAATCCTAAATTAGATACGCGCTATCTGTTATTGTCAAATGTTTTATTTCTTATCTGATCTGAAAAGAGAGTATACTTGTAAAAAGCAAATAATTATTATCTCTGTCTTGTATTTTAGCCTGTTTTGTGATACCACATAGAAATGTTAAGGCTTGTATAAGAATGCTGTCCACTAAGCAGTCAAGTAGAGACTCAGCTTAAAGTCAATCTCCAGGCCTTTGTAATTGCTATGTATATGTATAGCTATTTATATGCACACATGCATGTGTGTGCACATGTGCCTGATCACAGCAAACCCATTTGGTTCTATGACTGCAAAACGAGCTTTGTTTGAATTATTGCATCTTGAGACACAAAGTTCCATTAAGTAACCTAAATCAAATCCCCAGGACAGATTACAGACTAGAGTACATGTAATGTTTTAACAACTTTCTTTAAATGTAATAGGTGTTGGCCTTGTTATTACCGATGAACTACCTACATATATATATGTATATGTGTATATGCACCTGTATGCACACAGTACTTAGTTTTTGTTCCAAGTTAAATATATGCTTTGCAGACATAATTTTTACTTTGCACGTATCCTGTAGTATGCACATTTTGATTTATATGGATCTGAATGTTAAGTATGTGTTTTTTAAAATGTTCTTAAAGTACAGCTGGGATACAGAATTACAATGAAGAACAAGATAGGAATTCAAAATTATTCTGATAAATAAAAAACCCTGTCAGGAATGGATTTGCCCCTCAGGAATGTTATAGGTAAAGTTTATTCTGCCTTATGACCTCGTGATGGACTACATGACCTTTCAAATTCTCCTCAAGCCCTGTTTTATGATTCTGTGATCAATTCATTTTGGCATTTGACAGGTGCTGTAAATATACTATAGGTAATTCTACTACCTTTAATACTTTTAATGCTGTTTTTAAAAAATCCCCATATTTTGCACATGAAACACTTTAACTGCTTTTAAAATGTAACCTTGTCTATCAGAAGATGGTCATAATAAAGGATATGGGTCTCATTTGGCTATTTGGCAAACATGTCTTCTTTCCAGCCTAAAACAACCTGTAATGCTGAATTTCCGTGAGGGATTACAAGCCTATAACTTACTACTTTTTAACAGAAGGGTAACTCAGGGTTTATTAGTTGTTGATCCAGTGTTATTCCCATTAGTGGTAATAACTTGCAGATAACTAACTTTGTTTGGAAAATGAAATCCTGATTCTCAAAGTCGTTTTAGTAACATTCATTCTGATAGTAACATTCAAATCAGATTACTCTTCCTTGCATGTTAAAGTCATGACAAAGTGGTTGTCATCTTTCAAGTGTAATTTAGTCTTGCAAATAGGTGATCTTGTTAAAATATTGTCAGGTTAATCAAAATTGATTTGTGTGTACTAAACCCAGTGACTGCTAATCAAGTATCGGGTTACGAAGCTTTTGTAGCAATTTTAAGTCTTTGATAGTTTACCATTATTCCTAATGGAATGACTCATTGGATTTGCAGAAACATATTAAAACCTGAACATCCTTCCAAGGCAGGATGCAAATGCATTACAGACTAAAGCATCTTCTTTAGAAATGTATTTTCAAAACCTGACGGTTTGGATCACTGTATTTGTTATACCTTATATACAATGAATTGTTCTCCAGACCATGTAAGTTCCATGTGGTCTTCCCAAACTTTGTTGCTTGCTGGTTTTATAGGCAACGGTTAAAGAGATATTTACATTTGTAATGTAGTTTCTGCATAAGAATATCATCCATTTAAAATGCAACTAGTATATGGTGCATCTGTAATGTAAGCAACTGCATTTAGAACTTCTGTATGTGTCATCTGAAAGAAAATTCTGTGTAACTGAATTTGTTAGACAATATGGAGATTTATTTTTTTTTAGTTATATGATGATCAATATGGGCTATATGGGTTCTTGGTGGATAAATCCTCTGTCATGATGAAGAACAGAAACTTACTTTGTACAGAGCCACAAGGAGCTTTGCACTCTGCTCACACCCTTTAAAACTTACAACGTCTTATTTTCTTTCAACAGAAAGCTTTTCTTTACAGACTACGGGAATACTGCCAAAGTTGAGAGATGTGACATGGATGGAATGAACAGGACGTGGATAGTAGACTCTAAAATTGAACAGCCAACTGCTCTTGCACTAGACCTCATCAATAAATATGTGTACTGGGTTGACATATATCTGGATAGCGTGGAAGTTGTTGACTATCAAGGGAGAAAGAGACATACGATAATTAAAGGCAGACAAGTAGGTATTTCTTTGAGCATTAGTTAAAAGTAATGCCATAAATATATGAACATACATAATGCTAACAGTTATGGTGATTTCGGTGATTTCAGATTTTTTTCTCTTTTTAGTTCAAATGTGTTAGAAGTTAAAAGATCCATCTGCATGTTTTGTTATATTTACAATTTAGCCCATTTCACAACCTATGGACAAGCTTCCATTCAGTGTCTCATTAACTATACACCATGAAGATTACACTCCCCATTGTAAAAGACTTCAGGAGGGAAAATATGGGGTGATAGAAAGATACTAGGGGATAAATTCTTAATGACACAAAGATGTCCTTGTCAGTTCAGGAAGGAGAGACTAACAGGCACAAGAATATGAAAGATACAGAATAGCCAGAGCTATTCACCTGTTCAGACTCATCTAGATTCCTTTAAATCATATTTTGTTGATGGCAATGATGCTTTTCCCAGTTGATCCAGATGTCTGGAGTCATAAATACAAATGAAGAGACTGAGTCTTTGAGCTGGAGAATATCAATCTGTTATTGTTGCTTCAGCTTGGAAAGCTAGGTAAAATGGAGGGAAGGAAGGGCTCCTTGGCAGTTGTGAAGATTATGTAAAAAGACTGAAAATTAGCAAAGACCAAACTATTTCTTGTTGCTACTTGAACTGCCAGATCTTTTGTGCGTATCATGTTTACATCTGCTTCTGCTTGACGTTAAACAGAGTGTGTAAAAACGTGCAGTCAGAATAAACACTTTACCTGTTGTGCTGTCATTCTTTGCTTTGCTTTCAGGTAATCATTGTTTAGTAAGAGAACTGATTAGCATAACTGCCATTTTAAAATAAGCAGAAGACACAACAAAAAACAATCTAGGTCACCTGGCTAAAGAGCAAACACCTTCCTACTTTTTACCAAATTACTGCTAGTCTTTAGCCACCTGTTCTGGAATAACAGGTCTTGTAAACAACTTCAGGTAACATTTGTTCATAGATACCTAAAAAAAAGAAAGCCATTTTCAGAAGCAACTTACAAATGCTTTTACAGGCTTGTAACTGGGTTGTATTGGTGTCATAGGAAAGATGCTTGTTCCTTCTTTCTTAAACTTTGATGTGCAAGAGTTCATTATTAATGATGTTCTTCTCTAGCTAAGAAATGAGAAGGATGCCTATTTTTTCAATATGAATAGTGTTAAAAGTCTGTCCTCTCAGTTAGTCATTGGTACTGCAAAAGGAGAAGCATATTGGTTGTCTTTCCACTCAGATGAAAAATTGGTAATTTCACTAGGTTCTGTGTCTGCATTTGTCAGGATTTAGAATGACTGCAACTTCTCATTAGTCTAAGGGAATAGCAAACCAGAAAACTATTCTCAAGAAATCTTAGGGATTAAAGTCTATTTCATAAGTACAAGTATATCAAAGGAAATGCTTTCCAAATGATACAGGCTTTTCAGGTTGATAGGCTTTCAAACAACTATTCTTTGTAGCAAGCAACATTTCCATTCATGCATAAGATTGCTGGCAATAAAAACAAACAAATGCATAAATTAAATACAAATAATTAAGTCATTATAAAATTCATTGTAAAAAGAGTCACGTATAGTTTTCATAGTGTAAATATAGAAAAGCTCTCTTGGGAGTTAAATAATAAAGATTTAAATTGAGTGCAAATGGAAATAGGGTAGAAAGGATTAATGCAACAATTTGGTACAGATACCAAATTGCGGATACATCAGACCATCATGTACATGATACCATGTACAGATACATCATTATTTTCAAGGCTGTTTTTTTCTTTTCCATCTTACTGTAATTGGATCGAATTTCTATTGGGTCTTAATCAAACACTTCTATTGATTTTATTTTTTTTTTTAATTAAAATTACTCTGCATTATAATTAATTCTTTATTGCAGACTACTTCT
>JBCJKH010012697.1:0-17103 GCA_039877255.1 Loriculus beryllinus
GCTTATGGCAGGGGGGTTGGAACTGGATGATCTTAAGGTCCTTTCCAACCCTAACGATTCTATGATTCTATGATTTTTTTAATTGTACTTTGGAATTTTTCCTCACTTTTAAAGGGAAAAAATAATAATTTCCTTGAAATAGCAAAAATTTCTCATGAAAAGGTAAACCATTTCAACTATCCATGAAGAAAGTTTTAACTAAAATCCTGGCAAGCTCTAGCATTTGCTGCTTATTCACATAGATAGTTCTACGCAAACTCCAGGGGAAACATGTGATTGCCATTTTTTTTTAAAGATGGCTAAAACTGGAACAAAGTCCATAGGTGTTAGTAATGTGGATGATGTGTTTGGATTTAAATTTGCAGAGCAAAAACCAACTACCTAATTATTTGACATTACTGCTAAATTAATATAGAGAAAGGGCTGATTGTTACCTGGGGGAAACTGGCTATAAGTGTGCAAAGTGGACAGCAAAGCTGGAAAGGAGGCTGCTGGTCTTTGGGTGGTTCAGGGCAGGCTGCATCGCTGTCAGACTAATAGAGCTGTTAGACTGTAATTTTCATTGGTTCCAGATATGCTCAACAATCAGTATGTAGATTTGCTAATTTACAGTATATTACTTAAAGAATGCTTCTATGCTCTACTAATAGTTCCAAAAGATAATTATTTTCTAGTTAGCCAAAAAGACAAAGTCAGCTTTTCCACCACTTAGGATCTTTTCTTTTTTTTTTTTCTTTTTCTTTTTTTTTAATATATTTTTGTGATTACATTGTTGAACAATTCTACATTAATTCAAAATGGTTTCTAATCCACTGGGACCAGATTTGAATACCACATGTGCCAGGGCAAAACCCACTGTTGTAGAACAGAAGCTGATGAGCAAGCCAGATTAGGCAGAAACTATACGATAGAATAAGATAGAAAAGAAATGAGGGTAGGTTGGAAAGCACAAGTGAGCTGTGGATAGGGGTTTAAGGGAATGCTTTAAGTGGCAGTTTGCAATCAGAGTATGTGAGATGCCGGAATGTAGCCTTATAATGTCACATAGTATACAAATCAGTTCATGTGTTATATTGCAGATTACAATTATGCAACATTATCCCAATTTTATGTATTATAATATTTTGTAATATTGCTGTAATTATTGCAGCAATAATTATGCAGTAATTATGCAGCAAATTATAATGTTACACAGTATACTAATACATAAGTCATTAAGACCCTGAAGCACATGGAGCAGTGGTGCAAATACTGGTTTTTTCCTTCCTGATAGGCTTCTTGGAACATTTGGGTGATCCCCATGTATTTGGGGACCAAAATCCCCAAATAAATACATTGTCACTTCACCATCTTGCAGTTCTCACTTGTGTTTCATCAGTTTCTGCTTATCTCTGGCTACATTTAGCACTAGATGTACATGCAAGAATCACCTGCAGCTGCCAGTTAAGGCCCCCGGTTACTCTCACTAGCAAAGCCTCACACTTGTAATATTCACAGTCCTGAGCTCCTACCTTAAGGCTGGCTCTAGGATGGCTGAAGTGGCCAGGAGGAACTGGAGGAACATTATTTCTCCGTCCCCGTTGTTATGCATAGCTGGTAATCCCTCAGCTATCAGCTCCAGTGAGCCTCCTGCTGAGGAAGGTATGCTTTGACCCAGACACTTAGAATGCATTAATCATTTTTACTATATGCCTTACATGAAAAAATTATTATTACTTAAATCTAAGATGGCTTATTAGTAAAATAGTTCAGTAAACACTGCTGCATAACACTGTTGTGTGCACTGGGAGCTTTTAAGTCTAATGTGCCACACACATAATGTTCTGCGTGCCTTCAGTGGAACATGAACAGTTGTTCTCGGTTTTAGTGGTGCCAGCTAAGATGTTACAACATCACTGTTACTTTTGTCCTAAATTCTCTGCTCCCATTCAGTACAGTTTCCCACCTGCAGTCTCCTGCTGGGTTCTCAAATTCCTACAGAAAATGCAGGTGGATAGTTGCAGCTCTCAGAAATGCTGCTTCAGTGCTTCCTGGCGAGGATGAGGTCCTTGGTTATATCCTGCTGCCATGTGAACTCCCCATGTTTGCCACTGACATAATTTGCTCACTGTAATGGATCCTTAAGGTTATACGATGGGCTATTTCAGGAAAGTTCAATTTTTAATCTTTTTTTTTCTTCTTACATAATTTGAGTTGTCGCCCACATAATAAATTCCATTGGGAAAGCAGCTATTCATTGGAATCTTGCAGTAAAGTTATAAAAAGTCTGGTCTTGGAAAACTGAGACTTAATTTTGATTAGAATTAAATGAGCAATTTTATGCTGGCAATGGTTATTAATTATTCATTTGATCCTCTTCAAAATGCTTTGATCCTTGCAGAAGCAGAGTTGTGGCAGTAAGGCCTCAGCCATCTATGCGTTGGATATTTATAATACTCTGTTTTGTTGGGTAGTTTGGGTTGCACTACCGAGTTCTGATTTCTTAAGAGTGTTGCTGCTTCAGCCAGGAAAAGAGACTGACTGCAGCCCTTTGTCTCTTGGTTCAAATTCCTTGATTGCCTTCACCTTTCAGAACATGGATGGTGCTTTAGCTGAATGGCTCCTATTTGAAACCTGTCTGTTATTTTGTTGTTAAAGAACCTGAGAAGTTGCTGCGTTGAAAACTGGCAGTCTTGCACTGCAGTCAGCAGCAGCAGCTACAGGGAAATCCAACAGTTCCCAGGGCCTCATCCAAAATGTGTGATTTGTTTAACACTAGTCATGCAAGCAGGCTAGTAGATGGAATACTCTTCCCTTAGTGAGGCAGTGGTTCATAAATTAAGATGATTTCCTGTACTGCGTCCACCAAATACAATGCTCATTGAAAGGAGCTGTCACAGATTTGTGGATGAAATTAGTAGGCTCAGTGACAGCAGTCTGGCTGCACGACTGGAAATTCTGACACCAGGAAGATGGGAACTCATAAATAAAATGTTCATGGGAACTTCATGCACTGAACTGACAATCAAGGAAACACTTACATGGAGGTGCCCTGACTTCTCACATAAGGAGCCAGCCCATGGAGAGTGTTACCTGTCAGGAGAACCAAATTGAGACTGATTTTACATTTTTAGGGTATCAATTTTTACTCCAAAGAAAGATACAAAATAAGGTATGTTACCTTCTCTCACTCCTTCCACCTCCCTAAAATTATTTCTCATCACTTGCTGTTTGGAAGGCAGACAGAAATAGAAAGAGAATTGTAATGCACAAACTGATGAATTAAGGTTAAGGAAACGCTGCTGTGAAGACTGGAGACAACACTGACGTTGTTTATTTTAATTTTCTTTAAAAAATAAGATCCCACAATTTCAAGGAAGGCATCAAGATGACTGCATGTCACTTTAACATGTACTACAGGACCATTGTCTGAACTGGAACTATGTGTTGGGGGTTTCTGAGTTTTGAATGTGCCCACATTCTCTAGAGCTGAAATGTCCTCACTAGGCTACTCTGTTTGAAAAGTAACTCATTGCCTGGTCACAGATCCTGTGAACTTTCGCATGTCAATCACTCCTTCATGATGCAAAAAGCAAGCAAGGCTCCCTCTCTGGAGCTGTTCAGCAATAGCAATGGGGTTTCATCAGTTTTTCATGGAGTTTTGGTAACTTTATGTTGCCTATAGTGGTAATGTACTGTGGGCTAAAATCTTTCCTACAGTATGTATTTCTCACCTAAAAACACTTCTAATACAGACAATGGAGAAAGAAAAAGATGCAGATTTTGGAGGGAAAATTAGTATTTTTCTTAGATTGGTCAGTGAAGTTGAGAGGATTAAGAGCAAAGACTTCAGGCACATATACAAATGCTTCTTAATCTTGGCATCATCTTGAGAGGAAGGAGAGGTGAGAGCAGCGTAGAGAATGGTGCAGAACTGGAGCCTACAAAAACAGATGAGGTGCTCCAAAGGCAAAAAGCCATATTCGAATGCCATTTTGCTGAACAGGGGGATGGACCAATTGTTCTAGTTAATTTTCAACTGGATCAGTGATTTAGCCTACTCCACTATGAACAGTTGTGCTGGCAGCAGAAAGGGGACAGTGGCATCTGAGAGCAGGAGTGTCTGACTATCATGGCTGTGCCAGCTTATGTCATCCTAAGGAGACTGCAAGCCTGTGTCCTTGTTACAGCTGATGGCATGTTTCTGAGGGTCACAGGCAAGCTAACCCTGTACTAAGTGTTACGTATACCACAGCAAGTCATTTTAGTATCTGAAAGTATACGATGGCCAGCCCTTTCCACAATTACAACAGTATAACTTTAGAAAGGTAGTAACTGAACCATCAAAAAATATAACCTTATTTTCTAAACTTCTTTTTGACCTCTTGTGTAGAGGGGGTAGCCACTTTAATCTGGTACTGGTTTTTGCAGTTTTAAAGATGCCTGACAGGCTGGAAAAGAAAATATTAATTTTTCTCCCTATGCTTTGATAAACTAATTTAAGTGGGAAAACTATTTGGAGGGCAAACATAAGACCTGGCTGACATTTTCTGACTGCCTCAGAAAATGTAAAACAACAGTTCAGGGTTTGTTGTGTTTTTTCCCTTTGGAAATGTGTTATGCAGAAACCCTGAGAAACACCCATTATTCTATTTTGCAGGGCCAAGGAAAAATGTCTGTACTTTCAGTGCATTTTGTTTGTATGTTAATTATTACTTATTACACTCCTGGTGTAGTGCAGCATTTCCTTCTGAATTCATTTTTGATTATAGAATTTATTTAACCACAGATTTTAGGAAAGTTTTTAGACATCATTAGTCTATACTAATGACTGTTTTCAAGGTAAGCATAAAATTTTTGTAGTTGGCTGAATAGCCTTTAGGGCGTCCAGTCTAGAGAGGTTTCATGTTTAAGAAAGGTGTTCTGTGTTCTATTAACCAGGGCAGGCAGATCTATAAAAGTCTGGTATTTTTTTTTTGTTGTTGCTGGAAGTTTCCTAAACCACAATTCTGATATAATGCATTATTTACTTGAGATGCTATTGGAATAAATTCACATTAAAATATCTAAATGTAGAACAAAGAGTTTGAAAATTTACAGAGATTGCTTACCTGTGATGCACTGCTAGTGCTTCATTACAGAATCACAGAATCACAGAATCCCAAGGGTTGTAAGGGACCCCAAAAGATCATCTAGTCCAACCACCCTGCAAGAGCAGATTAACCTAGAGTACATCACACAGGAGCTTGTCCAGGCAGGCCTTGAGTATCTCTAATGTAGGAGACTCCACAATCTCCCTGGGCAACCTGTTCCAGTGCTCTGTCACTCTCACAGTAAAGTTTTTCCTGATGTTCACATGGAACCTCCTATGCTCCAGTTTACACCCATTGCCCTTTGTCCTGTCACTGGACATCACTGAAAAAAACCCAGCTCCATCATCCTGACACTCACCCTTTACATATTCGTAAACATTGATGAGGTCCCCCCTCAGTCTCCTCTTCTCCAAGCTAAAGAGACCCAGCTCCCTCAGACTCTCCTCATAAGGGAGATATTCCTCTCCCTTCATCATCTTTGTGGCTCTGTGTGTTTTCATGCTGAAGTACTTCTGTTTCACCCCATTAGCAATTTTTTTTCTTTAGTGTCACTTGGACTGTATTCAGGCTGTTTTGTGTTTAATCTATTTAATAATGACTCCTATCAACAGCCTGATTTGCATGCGTCAAGTTGGAATAGTCTTCACCTGCAAAGTATAGCAATCTAAAAGTTAAAAATAACACCAAAATCTTCATGCGACTTGATTTTTCTCCTTGCTGGAAGTTTGCATGTCCAGATTTCAAGGTGTGTTGATGGCATTGTTCATTCCAATAGAAGAGGTTTTGCAAAAATTCAGATTTTTGTGATTAGCCTAAAATTTGTGAGTAGTGGCCCCAGCGGAGTGAGAGGAATGTCTTCCTCACTAACAAGGCCAATATTTTTCGCCGTCATTGGTATCAGCCTCATCTCATGCAAAGAGAGAAGGTTTCTTAGGTTCTCGAGAAACTTGGCCCATGCGAGAGCAATCTGTAGTACAGCCCGCCCACCTCGTTCACAGGTCTGAGGCTGGGTGGAGAGATCCCTTCTCTCCTAGGGACACACTCTGCTCCCTGAGCAGCCTGAAGTGCTGGGGCCAGGGCAAAGGACAGGCAGGGCCAGCAGATGGCTGGAAATCCTTAATTCCAGTAATAATACTAACACAACCGTATGGTCCAGAGCTGTAGCAGAAGCCATTTTTCTAATAGCATGCAATATCCAGAGTTCACCTGGGGAGAGGGGCGGCAGGAGAACAGAGAAGCTTTCAAGCAGTTAAGCCCTTTGCCATGTGCAGCAGTGAAGAAGACCCCTGTAGCTACTCTGAACCATTTGTATGTTGACGTGTAGATATTAATCAGCTCAAATTATTGTGCTTTTTGTGCTGAAATGTTGTCTATCAGCTAAACTAGGCAACATTAATCCTGTGGACAGCTGTCAGAAGGGATGAGATTTGGTGCAGGCCATGAAGGGAAGCATTCTGCTCCTGGGATATGTGAGCTGGACATTGGCACTTGGGGAGCGAGAGTCCCAGGGGGACAACAGTGCCCTAATCCTTTCAAGTTTAATTTTACCTAAACTAGATACTAGCACAAAGGGACAGAGGAGAACCAAAGCCCCTCTCTCAGCAGTGGCTAAGAGCTGCAGAGGAGATGTCACCACAAAGGCGACTTAACTATCCTGCAGTGTGGCAGGGTGCAGCGTGCTTACTAGGCAAATGTTGCTCTTATAGCACTTAAAAATAAAGGGAAACTCCAGTTTAGGTCCACAGACATAAATCTGAGCCTGGCTTTCTTCCCAAAAGCTCTCTGTAGGGGCTTTCCTCTGGAAAGTCTTCTGCTTCCCATCACTGATCCTATTTGGCCCAGGGCCTGCAGGCATGATGCAACACAACCTTTCTGGGGCATCAGAGTTAAAACTGCTAGGTCTACAGGCATGGAGCCAAAATGCAGGACCATGAAGGACAATAGCTAGCAAATGGCAGAGGGAATGGGGCAGGGAAAAGTGTCTGCCACTTCCACTTGAGGCTACCTGGTGTTTCTCCCGATCCGAACTGGCAAAGCTGTTTGTCCTTGCCTGTCTCTTTCCAGCAGACAGAGGTGGTGGAGGAAAATGGCAAAGGCAGTGGTGGCTCCTCAACTTTGAGGAGGTAAAACAGACATGCAGACATGTTACTTTGTGTTTCTTTGCCTCTCTTTCTAGAGGTTTCATCTAGTTTTAGTTTGTGATTGCATGTGATGCTGGCTTCACCTCTGTTCTCTTTGTGCTTTTAAAAAATAGAAGTTATGAAAAAAGCACCCACTTGTGGTTCTAAAAAGTCCTTTCTGCTCAGAGTTGTCACTCCCATTATAGTTGTTATGCCATATTTACAGTCTTTAAATCTTCAGCAGAGAATCTGAAGGTTTTGCATTTGCAGCTGCATCATGCTAATTCAAAGATAGCTTTAAAATCAACCGAATGGATTCAATGCAGGCAGAAGACTGAGTGACTTGCTGATGTGTAGGTACCCAAGGGATGTAGGTGTCAGTAACTAGGCCTGATTTTGTTTGTGTGGGTATTGTGGGGTTCGTGATATGCTAAGATACAGTGCATGCTGCAACTGAGTCCTGTTTTAGCTTTTGCTTGAGGTGAGATATTGAGGATGCTCAATTCCATAAACATAACAGCACAGCCCATGAAATATGCCCACAGGCTTTCTAGTGTTCTGGAAAGTGCAATGTGCAGATGGGACAAGCACAGCAGGTCAGGGAAGTTAGTAGATTAGTGGCTTGAGTGATATGAAGGGTTAAGATGAAGGTGACATCTCCTTTCTCTGCTTATAGGCATGCAGTCTCAGATCTCAGGCTGTAGGGAAATAAACCTTCCTGGGAAGTGAAGTCTCATGGGAAAAGCCTTCTGTTCCACAAAGCTCCCTGGTCTAAGAGGAACAGAGCTGAGGCTTTGGTGTAAGCTACTGCCTAAGAAATACAGTTTGATGTTATCTCAGTGGACTATATCACCCAGACATTAAGAAAAACCAAATAATTTTTAAATGAGCTTTAACTTCTGTTATTCTCTCCCTTTACCCACCAGAGAAAGTTTCCTATTCCCAGACATCACTTAAGCACATGCAGAACTATCTGGGGGGTTAATGAATGCAGAGAGAGCAGCAGGATTTAGAGAAGACACCCATGGGAAGAGGAGGAGGAGGACTGCTGAGAAGATGAGTGTTTCCAGGAGATGGATTACGTTAACCTCTTTGCTTTCATGAGGCAAAGCTAGCACTGGTTGCACAGGCATGGTGATGGAGATCACAGGAGTAGGGGGCATGAAGCAGGTTCAAATTGTGCAACCAAAAGAAAACTTGTTGGTGGGGAGGAGAGAGTCCTCAGATCCACAAAGTCTTCACATATATTCCCTATCAACCCCCTGCATGAACATTATGTAGTCAATAGACTCTGCATGCACTTACCTATCTTAGGTACCCAGCAGGTGAATTTTATTAAAATACTCTGCGTTTCCCCACCCTTGGAGCACAGAAAAGGTTTTTTTATCTCTTAAATGCGGCAACAAATTTCAGAACCATCTCCTATGTGCCCTTTCTGTACCACAGTTTTATCAAAACCTCATGGTATGTTTGGGAGATGTGTTAAGAAAAATTGGCAGCCCATTACTGACTAATTGTTTAATTTAAAATGGTGAAAATATGAAGTTCCAGTTCAAGGCTGAGAGACTCCTGAAGAGCTGAAGGTGTTTCCCTCTGATTGCTGGGGGGTTTTCTTCTTTAAATTTATGCTAGCTGGCAGAGCTAGTATCTATAGAATAAAAATCCAGTTGATTCCTACCTTCTTTTGTTCCTCAACCCTGTACAGCTTTACTGCAGCTTTTCATAGGTCCACTGCACTGGACTCATGTTTCTTGAGCTGGGCAGAACGTGCTGTTAGAAGGAAGGAAGACCCTGGAAAAGCTGCAGCTAAATGGTCTTTTTGTCTCTTCTAATCTTTCTGCCTTTTCTTGATAAGTGTATCTGAAGTATATTATTTCCCTCTTGTCCTTACCTGAAATATGGGAAGCATTTTGGAATTTTTATGCAATGTCAGGTTAAAAGCTTAGATACCCTATTCCACAACTTCTGTTAGAAATTTGAGAGGGCTTCTTGGTTACTCAGGGTTGGAACGGTATATCCTGCCAGCACTTCTAGGGAGTGTGGCAGGAAAACCAAACATACTGTAGGAGACGGAAAAGCAGGAGCATGTGGCTCATTGCGAGAAGGTTGCAGCAGAGGAACAAACTGTCTGTGCTGATCTGTTCCTCCCCATCCAGAGAGGAACATTAAGTACACCTCCCACTGGAGTGACAGTGGCACTTTTAACAGGAAGAGTCAGGTGCTTGTTGGTGCGGTTATTACCTGTCATGAAGAGGTGTCAGAATAGTTAATATAACTTCCTGAAGGAAGTAAGTATACAGCTACTCTGAGCAGCGCACCCTTCTGCCTGCAGAGAGTATCTGTTCCATTAAGATCTTACCTATTTGTAGTAAATTGCTGTCTACGTTAAAGATTTGATGTTGGGCTTCAACACTAAAATAGTTGCTTTCTCGGTTACAAAACTGAAGTGTTGGCGTAATAGAATGCTTACTACTTCAGCCACAAGAAAACCTGGGAATATTTCTTTTGTGTCATGCTGATGCTGTAAATGTAACACTTTCTTCTTGACTGGGATGGTTCCAATCTTACCGAATGACCAAATCCATGGAATGCCCCAGGGAGGCTGCTGCTTGGCAGATGCCAGCACCAGTTGTGAGGGAACTTGGCTGCCTTCCTGTATGGAAGCTGGAGGTCAGAAAAGCACTCATTTTGCTTAAGGGCTTGTTCTTTCTTCCCTTTTTTCTTCTAAGTCTGAGGATGCTGAGTTCTGGGCCACTTTTAGGGTTTCTAAGTCTCCTTTCATCCAAGACAATTTGAGCGCAGATGAAGTTTGTTTTTTATCTAAATCCCTCATGAAGTTTCAGTGTATTTTATTTTTGCTTGGTTTGTTATCAGTATAATTTTTAAGCCATACTTAAGGAAAATAATTGCTTTAATCTCTCTGTGTAAACCTTTGTGGCAGTCATGAGAACTTTGAATAAGTTCTGAAGGATCATGTTTGTAGACTAAGTCCAATGGATGAAACAACACCTGCTTTTCATTTTTAATCACAGGCCTGAGATAGAATTAAGGATCTCTGAACCTTTTGTCTGTTTTCATCTGAATCTCTAGGCTGAAAAGGACCTCTGTAACCATTGCTCTACCACAGGACATAGATCAGCATTTCAACCTTGGATTTACGGGGGATTGATTTATAGTGGCATTGGCACTGCTGGGGACCCATCTGCTCAGGAGCTGGACTATGTTTTCAGGCCCTCTGTCCATGGAGGAGAGAGCATGCTTTGATCTTCCGCTGTAAGCAGGTTAATGTACATGTTTAAATAATTGATTTATAGTTTAATTATAATTTTCATTTCCTATTGTTACTTTTACAGTTTTACATGTGAAACCTAAACATTGTGAAGAAAGCATTGCACTGAGAATCTGCACAAGGTCAACAGGTGTGTTTGCATGTGTGCTTTTGAAGGAGTTAAAGGTAAATTGAGCTCCTTATGTCAAGAAAAAAGTAGAAAATGTGTATTCTGCAGTGTTTTTTTCCAAGTCTTTTTAACAGCAAACAACATCTCACTATGCAGAGGATGTAATACTACTATTTTCTCATCATACAAAGAAAGCAATGAGTGCTGCTCATCAGAGTGTCTGGTATGGGCTCAGTGTTTGCTGGTGTCCCCTGCCACCTTTGTCTCTGCTGGGAGCTCAGCTTGCATGTTCCTGGTGTGGGACCAGAGCTGGCCCAGGGCATGGAGGAAACAACCAGTTCTCTGGGACTGCCAGGGGTACTTCCACACTTGCCTCTTGCTGCAGGAAAGGGTGGTCTGGAGGAGAAATGCAGGTGTTTTCAACCCATGCTTTAGAAATGTCCTGGGTTCAGCAGTAGCAGTAATTTTTTCTCCTTCTTAGTAGCTGGTGCAGTGCTGTGTTTTTGACTTGCAGCCTGGTAACAGTGTTGATAACACTGATGGTTTTGTTGCTGCTCAGTAATGTTTAGTCTGGCCAAGGACTTTCTGAGTCTCATGCTCTGCCAGGGAGGAAGGGAAGCCTGGAGGAAGCAGAGATAGGACACCTGATCCAAACAAGCCAAAGAGGTATTCCATACCACAGCACATCATGCCCACTATATAAAGTGGGGGCAGTTATCCGGAAGGACTAGATCACTGCTCGGTAGGGCTGGGTATCGGTTGGCGGGTGGTGAGTGCTTGTATTCTCTTCCATTGTTATTTCCCTTATCATTATTATTATTGGTGGTAGCAGTAGTGATTTGTGTTATACCTTAGTTGCTGGACTGTTCTTATCTCAACCTGTGGGAGTTACATACTTTTGATTCTTCTCCCCATCCCTCTGGGAGCGGAGAGTATGAAAAAGGGGGGTAAGAGAGAGACTGCGTGGCTGAGTATAAACCATGGCAGGAGGTGAAAAGGGTCTGGGGTGTTTTGGTGCCCTAGCTAGCCACTGCCTTCCCACAAGATGTGTGTTGTCAAATTTCAGTTTGCCATAGAAACAGCACAATTTTTTGCTGTTTTCTTTTTGGTTTTTTTTTTTGTTGGGTTTTTTTTGGGTTTTTTTTTGAAGTGACCTTAAATCTTATCCAGTTCCAACCCCCGTGCCATGGGCAGGGACACCTTCCACTAGACCAGGTTGCTCAAGGCTCTGTATAACCTTGCCTTGAACACTGCTGGGGATGGGACAGCTACAGCTTTCCTGCACAACCTGTTTGAGTTCCTCTCCTTCCTCATAGTGAAGAATTTTTTCCTAATGTCTAGTCTAATTCTCCCCTCTTTCAGTTTAAAGCCATCCCCCGTGTCTTATCACTAAATGCCTTTGTAAAAATTTGACTTTCAGATTTCTTGTAGCCTCTTTAGGCACTGGAAGCTGCTCTAAGATCTCCTCTGAGCCTTCTCTTCTCCAGGCTAAACAAGTCCAACTCTCTCAGCCTGTCTCCATAGGAGAGGTGCCCCAGCCCTTGGAACATTTTTGTGGCCTCCTCTGGACTTGTTCCAACAGCTCCACCTCCCTCTTATATTGGGGATCCCAGTGCTGAACACAGTACTTCAGGTGGGGTCTCTCAAGAACAGAGCAGAGAGGAAGAATCACATCCCTCAAACTGCTGGTCATATTCCTTTTGATGCAGCTCAGGATGTGGTTGGCTTTCTGGGTGCAAATGCATACTGCTGGCTCATGTTTAGCTTCTCAGCAGCCAGTACTCAGAGCTTTTCTCATGAGGGCTGCTGTCAATGCCTGTATTTGTGCTTGGGATTGCCCTGACCTCCGTACAAGACTTTGTATTTGGCCCTGTTGAATTTCATGAGGTTTGAGTTGGCCCAACTCTTCAGCCTGTCAAGAGACTCTTGGTGTCTAGTTATGAAGAATAAGCTCCAGGAGATCAAGCCGTACAGCAATAAACCCCATGTTACAGATTAAATGAAAGCGTTTAACCCTACTTGAAAGTGCTATTCTAAATTTCATAGGATGATCTCCTTATTTGGGAAGAAAACTTACTTCATTTGGCTGAAGCAAATGATACATTTTCTGGACTTTTGGGCTGTGTAAGAATAACAGGGACTTGGATCCTGGATCACATATAGCAAATAAATCTATAAAAACATTTCCATCACTTTTTTGATAGTTTTAATATCTGCTAGACCTATTTTGTTGAACTGTGGTTAAGAATACATTTATCATAACTTGCTTATCAAGATTCATGTCACTTGCATTGTCATGCTTATCAGCCTGAAATAGAGCAGTTTCTCAGCTGATAATCTGCTATGTCACAAGAAGGGCAGGTTAGAAGTCAAGACTCCAGGGATTAAATTGTTGTTCTTTTTAAATAGATAGGTATCTTGACAATCGTTTTGGATTCTGCTCTGTTTTACTGTTTCACATGGATTCCGTTCTTGATTCTTACCAGTGACTTGCTGTGGGACTTCAGCAAGTTATTTAATTCTTCTAGTCTTTCACCTTCTACAGCAGCATTTAACAACACTTTATATAATATACAACACAATATGTAAGTACATTAGATATATGTGTTTTTAAAATATTCATATGACCAAACATTCTTCTGCCATCGCTCTCCTGACACTGTTTTCCTGTTCAGGATTGTGGGTGGGAAAGACCAAAAGTATTTCCTACATGAAGAAATATGACTTGTGTAGGAGAATATTTTCCATTCTGTGGGTAATTTTCTGAACACTTGTTTGCGTAGGTTCTGTGGGCAACCCTGCGTTTGAGGTCTGTCAGGGTCCGATTGGAGAAAAACCCCAAGGCCAGACAGTGTTTCAGTTCTTGATCCCAAGAGTGAAGTTAAGACACAAACGAGGTCAAGTACTGTAATCAGACAGTTTGTTTATTACAAATTGCAGAGAGAAAGTTATTATGAAAAAGGAAATTATTGTAATCAAGGAGATAACGATAGGACAGATTGGGAAAAAAATAGAAAATGAAGCAAGAATTTGGGGTGCAGAGAGAGAGAAAGAGTCACCACCATGGATTCAGTGGTGTCCCAGGGATCTGTAGTTGTCATCATTGGTGGTGGGGGTTCTTCAGGGTTTGTAGTCTTGTAGTACTGAAGCAGAGTGCCCCCAAGAGTCCGTCGGCAAGGGATGTCCTTGTGGAAGCGTCTTTCTGGAGTCCCCATAGAGGTACCCCATGGAGTGTGTTTTATGGAGCTGCCCTCATGGTGATGTCTCATGAAGGGTGTCCTTCAGGGTCTGTAGTAGTCACTGGTGGAGTGTGTCCTCACAGAGGTGTCAGCAGCAGGGCTCTGTGAGTAGAGCCTAAGGACTTCGTTTGGTATTTGATGCCCAAAGCAGGATGCTGATGGGAAAAGTGTGCAGACCAAGCTCTATTGCATCATGTTTTCTTCAGGCATTGTAGGACACAGCAGTCACCACTGGTACAGAGAATAGCAGCAGCCATGTTATTTCCCAGGAACTGCAAATCTCACTTATTTCTCCAATTGCACTTCTTATAAAACAATCCATCTTCTCCTTTCCACAAAGGAGCATCCCCTTTCTCCTTCACAGCATCTTTGGCTGCATGTCACGCTGCTTCCCTCTCAAGGCACCTAATGATCATGCCCTTGTGTGGTAAACTGGTGTTTGGAGCCACCAAAACTGATGTGAGGGTGGTGGCGAGCAGAACCATCTCATTGGAGCATAATGTTAATTGTTATAAAATTATGTTCCCAGAATTATGGTAAAATTCAGTCTCTGTTTTTTAAATTACTTGTGTGCCTGAAATCAAAGGAAGCTGAGCACTTGAATACCTTTGGCTACATCTGTGCTGCTGGAGGCTTCTGACCACAGGAGCAATAGCTTGTTCCCAGGTGTGAAGGCTTGTGGAATGGCTCACATTCAGAGAAGAGCACCAGGGAACATCTGTGGACCCCACATAGTAACCCTGATGAGCAAGTAAAATGGGCCATGTCCTGGCCACTCCAAGGGATTCCTGCACAGCTCTCTTGTGAATGGTGGTTATATTATGGTGTCCCCTGAAGCAAGCCTGGACATTGCCTGGGAGACACAACTTAGAGAGCCTGTTGAGAATACAACAGTATGGGCAGTGCTCAAGCTCATGTCCTGGCCCTGTTTAGGTCCTTAGTATCTGCACTTCTTTCGTGAACCAAGATGTCATTATCTTGTGGTATCTTTGCAGTTCAGAGTGCCTGAGTGCAGTATCACAGCATGCCAGATGCTGTTTAGGTAGCACAGGTTGTACAGCTGTTTGTATCCTGTGAAGTGGCAAGTGGACATCTGTAGGGTGTTTTCAGGTTGCAAAGCCAGCTAGGGTAGTGTTGGAAGATTGTTATAGGAGGAAGGAGCCACGTTTGTATTTTGTTTCTTTTATGCTTTCAGACTGTGGGATGATTACAGTCACCTGGGCTGAGCCAGCTTTTGATGTAATTATGAGGTGTATGATTGAGCAAGGTAGGAACTACATTATATGCAGCAGAGATGCCCTCAGATTTGTGTTGGTAGGTCTTTCTGTGCCCTGGGATCCTGGAATAGATGGAAAGTGCTGTGTAAGTGCAACACAAGAAGGAGTGAGGGCAGCAGGACTTTTGGGGAAGCTGAGGCTTGCCCTGTGTGCTGCTGTAAGGATCCAGGTCTGCCTGTGGCTGGCTACTCACCAATCTAAGCCATTTGGCTCTCTGTTTCAACTGAGCAAGAGCAGCAGCAGTGTCACCCTGCCTTCCAGGCCCTACAGGTGCTGCTCCACAATCCAAACTGGAGAAAGAAGTGCACATTTACGGAAAGTCCTTTTCCCCTCCCTTTCCCTTTTAAGGCTCCTGGCCAAGCTGTGCAATTCTTATCTGGTCTCTGCAGAGCCTTTAAGTGAGGTCATTCAGGAAGTTTAATTAATCCTGTACAATTGTTGCTACATCCTGCTAGAGCCCAGCCTAGTTCTACAATGCATCTTACGACAACTGAACATTGTTTAAAAACTGGTTGCCAAGACGAAGTACTTACTAAGCTCAGTTCTTCCTCTGGATTTATGTATGCAGTTCAACACAATGGTGTGTAACAGTGTTGAGAGAAAAAAACAGTTTCCCCCTGCTCTTGGGATCAACTGGTAGAACAAACTAAAATTATCTGGGAAATGATGGTTCTGAACTATCAGTGGCAATGACATGGGCTGGCCTATACGTGTCCTGCTTGCTTTTATTTCCCAGGCTGGCACCGTCCGGGGCTCTGGGCTGTGAACTGACACAGACGGAAATGGGAATTGTTGGGGTGCTGCAGTGGGTGCCCCTTGGATCACCAGCGGCTTCAGTCCCCAACCACTGCTGCTCCCCTGCCTCAGACATGGGACTGCACATCCCCAAGGCTATGTGCTCTTCCACTCCTTATCCTCTTGTTCTGTGTTAAAGGAAGATGTGTTTCTTCTGCTGCTCCTGTGAGCAGAGCGATGTTACACATGCGTACACAGAGATGCAGTCTTAGTTCATCCCAGCTTTCCAGGACAGCCTTTTAAAAAACTAATAGTGTGGAAGAAGAAGAGAAGAAGAAAGAGAACGATAATGAAGAGGCAGAGGGTGGGAAGTTGGGGGAATTGCAAATCTTTTGCAGGGGAGAAAGAGAATGATAGCTGCTAGGAGAAAAAGCGAGCAAAGGGTGTGAGCACCAGCAGAAAAATGGGCAACCAACAGCCAAGACCATAAGGACAGAGTAAGATGATGGAGCATATTGAAGGCATGGTGTCAGGATGTGGGTTTATCTGACAGGATGCCAGAGAATTCTTGGAGCCTTTTTTTCCTTCATTTGCTCCTATCCCTCTCTGAGTTTTCCCCAAACATCTTAGTGGTGCAACAATATGAAGCAGCCTAGGATGAAATCCTACAAGGAGTTGCTTTTTGTAGTGGTAAGCAAGTATCAGGGCCTGAAATGGCACAACTTGTCTTGCAGGGAGAAGCAAAACTTGTCCCTGCTCCTGCAGGCAGAATATTTAATGTGCTGTGTCCCAGAGCTCGCTCACCTGGGATAACCACTCCTGTTTGAGAAAGGTCAAGGTGGGCTGGTGCAGTGCCTCATCCCCAGCACTCACTTTTGTGCCACACCAGCCGCACTGGTCCCTGGCCACTTGCTGGCATGGTGAGTGGCTGTGGCTTGCTTAGGAATGATCTGACATGAAGACTGTTTAATTTGGCATCTGTGGTGCATAATGGATGGGGAGAGATAAAGCAGTAAAAGAAAGACCTTTTGTGTCTCCCAAGGCAATAATCCATGCTTCCAATATCCTGAGTGTTGTTCTGCCTTTTGGTTGAGTAATGAAGCCTATTTTTCACAGTATGGCCTTTTTGACTTTCTGATTGGTTTCACTCTTTGCATTTGTTTAAAAAAATAGAAAAAAGATAAAAGGAGAGGAGAGGAGAGGAGAGGAGAGGAGAGGAGAGGAGAGGAGAGGAGAGGAAAGGAGAGGAGAGGAGAGGAGAG
>JBCJKH010012700.1:0-23377 GCA_039877255.1 Loriculus beryllinus
CTGTTTAACATTCTTGCAACATTCCTGTGCCAACTCCTTGCCGCTCACGGGTACACAGGGATCCGGTCAAGGTTATATGCATCTACTAAGCTGGTGGTAGACTCGCTGCCTCCCCCAACATACCTCTACTGCATCTGCTGCTTTGACATTATGGAGGATGAATTTTACTACTACAGGCAAATCTTCCAGTTTTACAGAAGGAACAATGGTCATGGCAGACTGCCGCACCTGTGAAGAAAGCAACACTGGGTCAGCTCTAAGACCATGGTTCACAGAAACAGTTATGTTAGTGGGAAGGAATCTCTGAAGGCTTATATTCCTGCTTTGTGCCCAAAGCAGGAATACTGTCAGTACTAGAGCAGACTATGTAAAATAGTAGTTAATGCACTCAAATGAACCAATTTTATTCTATACATAAGAAGCCTAACTGCAATAAGTGCAACAATCCAGCATGCTCAGAAGACCCAGGGCCTATCACGTCTTCTCCTTTTCCCAGCATTCTGCAGAGAAAAACTAAGATCATGCAATTATTTAATCACCAGTCTGCCTTTACTTAGAATATAGCAGTGGTCGCTGTACTTTAAAAAGAGAAACTGTGACAACAAACAGGTTTAAGACAGACGGTACAAAATCACTGCAGCAGGATAAGGTGTTTTTGCATTTGCTAAACCAGGGGTGTTTGAAATTTCTGAATGTGTACTGTAACAGCTAGAGAATGTCTCTCTGCTCCTCAATGAACAGTCTGAACTTCCCTGACTCATTTACCATTTCAGCAAGCTCAGGACTTTTGAAGGCCTATAGGAGTTAGGCTTAGCAAAATACTTTGAATGACCTAACAGTTCTAGGTGTTGTGCTGCTAAGCAGGGGCTGGGTTCTGCTCAGCTGCTCAGTAGAAACTCTCACCTCAGCCATAAGGCCTGCATCAAGATCTAGACGAGAAAGGGCATCCAGGATTGGAACTGTCAGCCGCCTGGCCTGTTTGAGTAAGCAGCTGATACATAAGGAAAAGAAAACAAATAAGCCTCTTAAGAGAGCCATAAATAGATCTCTAGTAAATGATTCCAAAAACCTCAAACTGACAACAATGTATGCCACTGGCATCATGGAAAAGTTGTTTCCTAAATTGTCACTCCTCCCTGAACATGCCAAATTGTGATTCTGTGGTTGCTGATCAGAAGCAGATAGGAAGAATCTACTGTTTGACAAATCTGATAAAAACAGGGAACATGGACAAAGGTCTGGTACAAGCCCCAAGCAAGAACTTTAAAACTGAAAAGTCCTGGGTTCACAATGAATAGAAAAAATAATGAGATTGCTGGTATATGATTTAACCATGAACATGACTTGGGCCTGACACCTTCTAGCCACATTTCTGTTCCATGGACAGGCCACCAGCAAAGTGTAAATGAGATTGCCACATTCAAGCCAGGGATTGACTCCTCCTCATGTGTGACCTCCTCCTCAGTCAAAAGATTTGCTCTAAGAATTGCAAACATGTAATGAAAGGCACAATGGGTCCAACCAAAATCAGTTTCATTCATCATCCTCTTCCCAGCACTGGTCAATAGGAAACAGAATAAGAATTGGACAAGTATTTACAAATACTTCCTACGTAAACTGGTCTGGCTTTCTAACAAGCTGTGGTTTGGCACCTTCTTGACCAAGGGACTGCAGCTCAAAGTGAAGACTAATAATTTTTTTAGATAAAAGCACTTGCGAAGCATTTTGGCCTCTATTTAAGAGCATAACAGGACAAATTATATGTCCTCCAGTACTAGCTGTCCCTGAATGTTACAGAACCAGGCTGTTGTCCTACTACTTCAGTCAGTCCTGGTGCAACCAACATTAATGCACAATGCCCTTTTTCTGCTGAGTTCAAGGGGAAAAATAAACAACAAAACAGAAAAGCCCCAAACAGAAACATTTGTACCTGAGCTCTCTGGCAACTTCACTTTGCTGGGAATCCTCCAGGATCTCGGGTAAACTGGTGATAATATCATGCTGGATTGGCACTGGAGAGACACTAACCAGCTGCATTAACTTCTTGACGAGATCCTGAAGGCCAGAAGAATACTTGTAAAATGCTGAGGCTCACTGTGAGCAAGTGGTTCCTTAGTAAAGCAACATTATGTACACAAGGCCACTCTAAGTCATTTGTCTGGATTTCTGCTAACTGTCCCTTAAATCACTGCCCCACTGAAGTTGTGAATCATAGCACGTACTTTTACAGAATAATGACATTTTACAGGTAGGATATAACTATCTTGGTGAGCAAAGGAAAATGGGAAACACAACAGCAAACTCCCCAGTGTATAGTGTGACTTCTTGACGCAGTTCATTTTCATTCTGGGACTCTCTAGGAAGAGCCCTCCATTACAAACCCACAGATACCAACTAACTTAGTGAATGAAGAAAAAGAACCATCAAAGCAGGAATAGAGAATTCATCTCCAGACACTGGCAAGTAACTATTATCTCCAGTTAAAATTAAACAAGCGGGGATTGTAACTTCCTACCAGCAAAAGCTTTAAAATGGGGTCACACATGTGGACACATGTACCCAGATACATATATATGAAAAAGGAGACTCAGAGCAAGGGAAGAAGAAAGAGCAAAAGGGAATGTTCAAGTCACTGAAAGCAATCATAATAAACCAGAAAGAATTAAATCTCTCCTTCAGCATGTGAATATGAAAACATCAGCTCTCATTAGCATAACAACTGATCTCATCTCATCTGAGAAGCATTTCAGAAGCTGACTGGAAAAAGCCTACATGTGACTGCACTGTCAGTACCCACCTGGCTGTCAAGAACCTTGTCAAGCCATTTAAACTGATTGATGATGAGCCGGGGAAAATCTGTTCCAAAGGTGCCCACGCTGAAACAGCAGAAAGTGAAACACAGATTAGTCAGACCTACAGATGCTCAAAAGCTTTGCTGCTGCTCAGCAAGACCATGAGATGCAATTCAAATTAACCATCAAAACAATTCAATAAAAATATCATTAACACCCCTACAGATTTTAGCACCACCAAGGAAGAATCTTACTTCTTATTACTGGAATACTAGCAGCCTGTTTCAATACACCATCAACAATCTAAGCTAGGGTACAAAAAACAAAATATACAATGTGACTTTACTTCAGATCTCCCGTGCCTCCTACCATGACAGTGGCTATGCCAGCTTCGCCTAAAGGTCCTCTGAGGCCAGCATCCCTGTCCCCAGCTGCAGTCAGTATTAGATGCTTTTGGATAAGTTTTGTGTAACAGGGCATTCACAGAGCAATCCTTTCACAGAGTATCCATTCAAGCTCCAACAATGAGCAGTTCAGCAAATCTCCAAGGCAGAAGCTGGTACCCACTCCATGTGTGCTATCCAGCAGTACATTTATCCTCCCTTAATTTCCCTAAGCCTTAAAAACAAAACAGAACTAAAATACAAAAAAAAAAATACCAAAACAAAACAAAACTAAAACCAACACAGACCTCTGCGTGTGATTTCCAACCTCTACATTCTCCAGCACTGAATTCCACCAGGTGGAAAAGTCTGAAATAGTACTTCTGGTTTTTTTTGCTTGCTGCCTTGCATAGTTAAAAACAGTGGCTAAACCTTCCTCAGTTACCTTTCTTAAATCTTTCTTGCTTTTACAGGCATCTGCCATTTCTCTGCTAATCATCTCCCTTGAGGGCAGGCAGAATTCTATTCTATTTAGAATATTTTTCCCTACTTACATAAAAACTACTCTATTACATTTTTGTGACAGCTTGACCAGAAGTGCATGCAACATTCAAAATGTGATTGTATCACACATTTAAAGCAACATGACGTTTTGCATTTTTCCCTAGTATTTTGCTCCCTCCCTAGTATTTTTTTTCCTGCTTTGTCTACCGCTAAGCATGGAACTGATACTAAAGAGTAAGAAACAAAAAGAAGCATCCATATAAGACACGTTTCCTCAAGGAAAACACCGAGCTTATCATTGTCTTTATACAATCAGGATTAATTTTAGTCTGATTTTTTGAAGAAAACAAGGTTTATAGAGCTGTGCTCAGACACCCTCCCTCTTCTGTAACTTCTGGTCACACTGGTCTGTGAGCACAAATGTAATAATAAGCTGGCTGCTGCCAAGTCACATGAACAAACCAAGTTCTCCCTACCCTTCCTACAGGGAGTCAGTACATTGCATGTCCTCTGTCCAGGCACTGACTGGCATTAAGATCTATAGGTCAGATCTGGGAGAAATTGGTGGGTCAGTACAGCTGTGGTTACAGATTAGTTGTAATGAATGTTGTTTCTTATCCCAGAATTAAACAAAACAAAAATCAGTAGGAATTCGACTGAAAAAACTCTGTTGTTCTTTACAATTAGTTTTAGACTACATTATTTGGGGAATTTGTTACCATAAATTGTTCTCTTGCTTTTCATTTACATTTTCATTCTGATGCTGAGCAATCAGATCTCCATGGACTGCCCTCCTCCTTCTGCAATATGGACCACTTTCATTTCTTTCCCTCCCATTTTTAACTGGTCATTAATGCATAGAAAAAAAATCAGTTCATTCTTATTACAATCTAACAGGAGACAAGTGTAACAGCATCCATTTTTAAGAGCACATTTAACAGCTTGAACACAATCTGCATTTTTAAAAGGAGATCTGTTTGCATCCAGCAGCCTCCTAAAACTGCCATCCACTTTCATCTTTTTCTACATCATGAAACACTCCATAGTCCCTTCGCTGAGATACTTCCCAGCTTGTGCCAATAGCTACGAAGAGTGTAATGAACCATGAGATATGAGCTATGTCTGTATTTCAGCTTTTATAAATTTACCTTCTGCTTTATGCACCCACAAGTTTAAAATCACAGGTAATTGTGCACATGTGTGAAGAAAAAAAAACCAAACCATCAGTGTAAACATCCATTCAGGCAAATCTGAAGTAACTGTTAAAGTCAAACAGCTGCTGATTGTCCAAAAGAAGAAATATCATTTCAAGGCAGAGGGAAGAGAGTCTATACTCACATGTCAAAAAAGAACTCGGGTATCTTTTCCAACAACAGTGTTATGACAGCAGGCTGGAAGACAGGCAAAAGAACAGTGTTAGGATGATGACTTACTGCTTGTGCTGCAGAATTGGACCAAACCTGATCTTTCTCAAAAGATTAAATATGCAGAGAATAAAATACTCAAAAAGACCAACACATATATTTCCTGTATAAGAAATCGCTTGCCAAATGCCAGAAAAGATGCACACAGCCTGGAAAGAGAAACCCACAAATGCTGAGGGTGATATAAACTGTCCACATTATCTAACAGAATCAGGGCATAGGGGCAGGATGTCAAATTTCTCTGGAAGCACTCCTTCTCAGACCCAGCTGAGTTGCTTTTCACTACACAGGAATCTAAAGCATCAACTTCAGACAAGATTGAAAACAAGGCCCACATGCATTTGCCATTCCCTCTGCAGGTCTAATTTCCTTCTTTCCCTCCTCCACCCTTAATCATGGCCCAAATGCAATTACAAAAATGTATTTAAGACAAGAACTCTTAAAACATTTTAATTATAAGAGGATTTAAATTCACAGCTGCTTAGATTTCCCACACCTTGGCAAGGTATCTGTCAACTTCAACTCCATATACCTCTTAATGCAACTTGCATACAGCTTAACAGACCCTGTTCTTGCCAGCAGGTTGCTCAGCATCTTGCCCATTTTTAAGCACTCCTAAGGTTCAAATTCCTCCCATAATGGACTTTCAGTCAGCTCTCTAGCTTACCTGTTCTAGCACTTAAAGGAAACATTCTCCACAGTGGAAATGTTTATATACTATCACAATTTCCTATGGGTGACCTAAGCTGTCATGTCTCATCCTGCCCCCATTCACCTTTGAGAAGAATCTTACTCTTATTTTCTCTATACCAGGCAACTACGCACCTGAAGACTACAAAATATCCCTTAACCTTCTACTTTTAAGACTGAACAAACCAAATTCCCTCTGTCTCTTCTTGCATGCCATGTGCTCTCTGCCCTGAGCATCTTTGTACTTCTGAAAGAACAAATCAGACACTAATCCAGATGCAGCCCCATCTGCCTCACAAGGAGTTATATTCATCCTCTACTTGAGAAAGCAAAATAATTCCTAAATAAATAAAACCATTGTAAAGAGCAAACTAAGGTGCCCATACCTGTAAGATCTCAATTCCCAGCAGCAGTTTAATGAGGCTGTCACAATACGAGTGTCGAGTCCTGCAAGATGAAAGATTCCACCACAGTTGCAATAAAAACATAAAATCATAGAATGGATAGGGCTGGAAAGGACCTTAAGATCACCTAGTTCCAACCCCCCTGCCATTGGCAGGGACACCTCACCCTAGACCATGTCATCCAAGGCAAAACATATTTGGAGAACAGGCTGTAGCTCTTTCCACTGCACATACACACACACATTTAAAACTGCACTTCAGCTCTCAAAAGGGTAACTCTCTACAAGACTAATGTGAGATGGAAATGCAGAAGTATCTGTGGCCAAGCTGCCTCTCCTGGAAAAACTGTCAAAAAGCAGTTGACCTTTACCAGCCTTGTCAAACTGTTTTTCCCTTGCAGAATTTGATTCTTGCAATAAAATGCCACAGAGAACAACACATGCCACAGGCAGCCAGGAAATACCATGACTTACCACTTTAAACTTACTGCTGCTGAATAGCAGTGTATTACACTAGCTACTTCTGCATAAGAAACAAGTTTCATTGTATATCAGCTGGAGCTATGGTCTTTCCCTGCACTCTGCTGCTCAATGTTACATGGCATTTAACTAGAGACTGGCTCTGACTGAAGGGGAAGACAAAACACATGTTCTCTGACCTTGATCCCTCGGTCTGTGTGGGAGCACAGGGCAATAGGCAGTTCTTGAACTGGTTTCTGTCCTTGATGTGAGATTCCAAACCGCTAATAAATAGCTTCACAACCTGCAAAGCATAGAGAAGTTATCCACTTCCTGAAAAGACACCCCCCTCAACTCCTGTGGTTTAGGAGCAGACAATGAGGACAGAGAAGAGCTAGCCAGGGAACTGCAGACAGACAGAAACTGTGCTGGAAGGAATGCTAGATTAATACATGAACTCTAGCCTAAACCATTTCCAAAAGGAAACACCAACTGTTCTACAAAGTAACTCTAAAGCAACAGTCTTATATTTTACTTTCATTTAAAAGAGGTTTGCCTGTTCTCCTGTTCAGCTGAGACAGCAACATTTAATGTAACAAGAGCTGCACCCAAAAAGCAGTTGCAGCATTTGATTTGCAAATCAAATCACTGGCCTCAGGATTCTCACACTTGGCTTGACTGGAGAGGAGTATCACACTGGCAGTTTTAATGCTGCCAGCTCCAAGCCAACATAAAACCAAACACAGCTTCCACCAGAAAGCTAAGTAAATGATTTTTCTCTCTTAAGAGTCTCTGACTATTGAATAATATTATCAATATGAATTACTTTGACAGGGTACGGTGGTGGAAGTCCAGAACTTTTCCTTGGAATTGTGCAAAACCAATCCTAGAACACTCAGCTGACATAATTTTCTTCTTGATAGCTAGTACAGTGCTGTGCTTTGGCTTTGGTCTGAGAATAAATTGATATTATACTCATGTAAGATGTTTTAGCTGTTGCTGAGTGCTGCACACACAGAGTCAAGGACTTTTCTGTTCCTCACCCCAGCCCACCAGTGAGCAGGCTGAGGCTGCAACAAACTGGGCAGGGACATGGCCTGGAGAGCTGATCCCAACTGGCCAAAGGGACATTCCAGACCATATGGCATCATGCTCAGCATACAGAATGGAGGGAAAGCTAGCTAAAGGCTGCTGCTCAGGAGCTGACTAAACATCAGTTGGTGGGCTGCGAGTGGCTGTATTGTGCATCACTTGTTTGGTATGTTTCAATTTTTTTGATTGTCACTATTTTCCCTTCCATTTTTGTTCTATTAAGCTGTCTTTATCTCAACCCAAGAATTTGAGCTTTTTTTTTTTCTGTTCCCTCCAGTTTTCTCCCTGATTCCACTGGGACAGGCAGTGAGCAAGTGGCTGTGTGCTCTTTAGCTACCTGCCAGGTCAAACCACAAGCACGCACATCAAGGCTGGTTTAGCAAAGTCACAGGCTGGTCATCTCTGACTGTTCAGACCTAACAGCTGAGATGAGACAGAATAGCAAGACAGTGGGACCAAATGACTGGAACAGCAACACTGACAGAATTAGAGAACCTGGACCACAGAAACCCAAGTGCTTCATATTTTTGTATGGGACTAGCATAAACAGGTAGCTGCATTTGCACCTTTTCCTACACAGCAAGCAGCTTTAAAGCTGGCTCCTGCCAAAGCATAGTCCGCTACTCACGCCTGGGTAAGCTGGGTGCTTCTCCAGGGCCAGGCAGAGCTTCTTCTGGAAAGTCATTTGATCCACAGCTGAAGAGAAAGTTTAAAAAGAAAATAAAGAACCAGACCATACAACATCGTAACAACTGGTACACTGAGTACAAGCTCTCAGGCCTACCTGCCAATACATCTGCATTTGTTTTACCGAGAATTCCTGTCAGCAAAAGCCTGAATGGCATTACCACTTATGCTTGCTCCAGTCTGTCCTGAGAGTAGCTCATAGCACTAAAAAGGCTTAATAAACAAATTCCTGAGGGTCTTGCCCGAGCTAAAAGGCAACATGTTTGTTTTCCTGTTTCAAGGCTCCTGCCTCTGTAACTCATTGCTCATCACAGCTGCAGTCTATTCTTATTACATATACCCCCAATAATCTTTCAAAAGCCTTTTGCATTTGCATGTATACACACAAAAAGTTGCCATAAGTTTAGGCAATGCACTGAATTCAGCAGCAACTGTGTAATTCAAGAGGCATGTAACAAACAAGAGGCCAGGTGTAGGTTTGCTTGAACTTTGGAACAAGCTAGCTCAAGTATTTTTGCTCTGAAAGTAAAAAGCATCTTGACTTTGTACCAGTCATCTTTGCAGGTTTTCAGACACAAGCAGAGAGAGCAAATGTTAAATTTGTACCTATTTCATTCTGTCCCTCCCCAGCTTTCAGTACAATTCCTGATGTTCTAATGAGCTCTTCAAAAATTCCCTCAGTCTCCACTTCACCAGGGGCAGAAATCCGCGACTTCTTTGTTTCTGAGAAAACAAGACACTTCACATCAAATACACTCTGCAATAAAAATAACAAGGACCCTTCAAATAAATAACTAATTAAAAATTAACTTTCTAGTAAGAAATTAGAGGAATACAGGGAAAACATTTATGGGACCAGAGTAACCAACTATACTGTTATTTGGCAGCTGTCGTTACCTAACTCAGGTGCCAATGCACAGATCCTGTAAAGCAGTTGTCCCTGCAGCATGTCACTAGAAAGGAACATTTCTTACCCCTTTAGGTGATCCATAGCTAAAGACAGCTAAGATACACCAGCAGTGGCATATGCCCATGGGATACATACCCACAAACAGATTATGAGCACATACTTTCCTCTGGCCTCAAAAACAAATTTGATATAGGTTCTCCCACTGGACCCCTCTCTTGGTTATCAACCCATCTGCTAAAGCTCCAGCTACAGAGAGAGGTTATCATGGTTTGATTTACAGATATCATTTTTGATCAGATGAGATTAATCTGCAGACTCTGAAGGGAGTGAGGCTTAAGATAGCAAACAATGAACAAAGGTATGAGAACAGAGGGACTAAAAAAAGATACAGCACTGCTTTTAGTGTTGCTTTATCATGACTTTTTTTTAAGTATTTAAAAAGCAACAGCATCATGAATAACTGTCATCACCAAAACTGTCATTTTGGCCTTCCGCCTGCCTGGAAGCCACTGTCTCCCCCCGAGCGTCTCCACATAAGATAATACCTGAGGACCTAGTCAGCAGACCTGCCTTGCCATTCTCTCCAGAAGCCTCAGCTCTTGACAGCTTCCTTTTTGAAGCCATGGTAGCAAAACCTTTGTTGTTGTCTACAAAAATGCAGGAAAAAGACGAGTGAGCAAAGCAGACGTAATTTTAATTCAGATTTTCTCAAGCAAATCTAGAATGTGTCAGTGAACAGCAAAGGGAAATGCTCCAGAAACTGCTCACAGAAAGGCAGATTACCGGGTTAACCAACACCGCATCACATTTTTCTACTGCTGAGACTGAAGTTTTAGAACTGTTATGTTTAAATAGTGGAATACATCACTTTTTTCTAAACTTCAGCTCCTCATTAAACAAGGCTTGGCTTTGAAAATCAGCGTGGCCTTTGCCTACCCAGCCACGCAAGCTGACCCCCGCGCTCCTCACCAACTGCAAGTTAGCTCAATCAACACAGACCTCTACCGGCTTGCCCTCTTCAGGTGGGTGGCGGTGGTTAAAAGGAAATAATAAACCCTGGCTCACCTTTAAAACCTAAAAGTAAACGCACGGTGAGCCTCCAGCAGCTGTTCGGGGCCCGAGGAGCAGACGGGGGGGAGGCAGGGAAGAGCGCAATGTTTCGCTCTTTACCGCGCCTGTGCCCAAACGCTTGGCAGTTTCGATGCTTACCGCAGAACAGGGCACGACAAGGCTCAGTCCCCTTTAGCTGTCACAACAGCTTTGTAGGAGAGGCCCCGACAGGACCCGCCATCGGAGTCGGCTCTCTGAGGAGACCGACCCGTGCTTCCCGCCACAGGCACACGATGACGTCCCTTCCGCCGCCGCCGGAAGGGCTGGTCCCGGAAGCGGAAGCGGCGCAGCGGCCTGTGGCGGGCGGCCCGGTGGCGGCCGGAGCCGGGCCCTGTGGTGATAGCGGCACGATGAGCGAGCCCGAACTGCTGCTGGACTCCAACATCCGGCTATGGGTGGTGCTGCCCATCGTCTTCATCACGTTTTTCGTGGGCATGATCCGGCACTACGTGTCCATCCTCCTCCAGAGCGACAAGCGGCTCACGCAGGAGCAGGTGTCCGACAGGTCAGCGCCGCCGCCGGGCCCCTGCCCCTTCCTCCGTGCCCCGGCCCGGCAGCGTTGGGCCCGTTGGCGCCTGCGGCCTTGCCGCTAACGCGACCTGCCTCTTTTCCAGCCAAGTCCTGATTCGGAGCAGAGTCCTTCGGGAAAATGGAAAATACATTCCCAAACAGGTAGGGAGAGGCGCGAGTGGCTTTGCGCTTCGCAAAGAGGTAACGAAGCCTTGGTGGACGAAGCCTTGGGTGGCATGGTTTAGTGTGGGGTGTCCCTGCTTACGGCAGGGCGGTTGGAACTGGATGATCTTAAGGTCCTTTCCAACCCTAACGATTTTATGATTCTAACTCGGAGGCGCGCAGCCGCGGCGGTGGAGGGCCGTGGTTCGAGGTGTGCTCACGTATCCCATGGGATCAGCCGGCCCGGCTGGGGTTCCCCCCGCCCTGGAGCGTCTGGAAGTGCAGCAGGGAGCAGATGCTCCAGGAGACATGGTCACAGGACCACTGCACATGTCTTTGACCTCATATTGATGTTAGTTTCCACTACTCCGTGTTTTAACTGCATGCTACAATGAAATCTGTATCCAATCTGTTATGTTTAGTGTCTGCCAACAGATATATAGAGATTTAATAAAAGCTTGGGATGATGAGGTAGTAGTACAATGTCAGCTGTAGTGCTTGCTGAACTAAAATTCAGTTGCTCATCTTGGCTCACTTGCTGCCAAATACCTATATTGTAAAATTCAGAAGTCACTTGGAAGGAATGGAGATGTCTGAAGTACCGGTCAGTATCAGTGGTGAACCAGTAAAAACTTTGTACAGAGCACTAAAAGCTCGTTAATTAACGTAGATTCTTATTTAAACAATTCTTAGAATTATCTTAAGAATTTTAGAAAGGCAGAGAGCTGGTGCTCTGGAGCCAGGGAAACAGCACTGAGCAGCTTTAGAGCATACAGGCATTGAAGTACCCTCTCCAAGAAGGATGGATGTGTTGCGAAAGAGCTCATAAGATGTCTGCATGAACAAGAAATAATGGTTTTGTCCTGTCATTTCTTCTGGTGCTTTCAGTCTTTCCTGACCCGGAAATATTTTTTTAATAACCCAGAGGATGGATTTTTTAAGAAAACGAAAAGAAAGGTAGTGCCTCCTTCACCAATGACAGGTACGTTAAGGTACCATCAATGCTGCCAGACACAAAAACTCTTAACTTTCTACCAAGGCAGGAAGGTGAAACAACTTTGCAAAGAGCTCAGAGAATGTGAGGGAGAGGGTGGGACTGTGCCACTGGGTTTTGGGGAGGAGGAGGGAGGGAGATCCCTCTCTTTGGTAGCAACGTGTTGTTTCATTTTGCTTAACTTCAGCCTTCAGCTACCTGCAGCATTTCATGAGACACAAGTACCTCAGTGCTGCCAGAAACGAGAAGTCCTGCTCTCACTCGTATCCTTATGTCAGCTTTTTGCACCAGCAGGACCTTCTCTAAACTGATGCAACTTATTAATGTGGCCAAAGACCTCAGCAGCATATTAGTTAGATAGTTAGTTGTCCCTTTTATAGCTAAGTCTGCCTACTGAGGGGTCAAGCAAGTTCAGCGATCTGGAGCAAGGGATGCAGTCAAACAGGCACAGCAGCTGGGCTCAGACATGGGAGGAAACACCACCCTTTTGAAAGCAGCAGCCACCATAGATCTGGGATAGATGGTGGGACAGGACTGTTACCTCTTATGCAGTTTCTTAATTAAAATAGTTGACCTTGGTGAAGTAATGTTTCCCTTTATTGTGATAAACTGCTACTACACATCGAATCTGTGATTGCAGATCCAACCATGCTGACAGATATGATGAAAGGGAATGTAACCAATGTTCTGCCTATGATCCTCATCGGTGGTTGGATCAACATGACATTTTCAGGATTTGTCACAAGTAAGTGTCTAGAATAACATGTCTGGTGTGTTTCTGATGATGATCTCGAGGGTCTGGGTTGTGTTAAAGATTTGTTCCTCCATCTGAGAGCAGTCAGCTGGAAGCAGTGTGAATGTGGCTTTTGGTACTGATACTATTCACTCTGTGAGCTGCACTGATTCTCCTGCCCCATAGCAAAAGGAGAGAAAGGAGTTTTCAGTAGTGGCCACAGTCACAAGAAAACAGCTCATGTATTCAGGAACAAGTGTAGTCACAAATCCAGTATTTAAATTTACTAAAACTGCCTAAACTTCAACTGGATACAGTAGAGTTTCCTCTCAACCTGTCCAAGGAGTTGGTTACTGTGTAATGTGGGATGTAAACATGAAAAATACTTGCTTAAATGGACAGTTCTGGGTTTTTTTTTTCCTACTATTGAGGTGGTGACTTTTGCCTTAACAAAGACATTCCCCTGAAACACTACCTGTGAGGGTTTCGTCATTGGGTTCAGTTTCAAAAAGTCTTTTCATACTGATACAAATACTAGGGTTTTTCCAAAAGTACCTCTTAACCTGATGTGGTCTGAATGCAATGCATACAAATACTAGATTTAAGAAAAGGACTGTCTACTTGCTTTGCAATTTTGTAGCATCACTTTGTGAAACTGTGCTCTTTTCATCCTGCAGCAAAAGTCCCATTTCCTCTGACACTGCGTTTTAAGCCGATGTTGCAGCAAGGAATTGAGCTGCTCACTCTAGATGCGTCCTGGTAAGCCACGTCCTCAGCAAGCAAGGTCAAACCATCACTTGGAAAATGTTGAATGTGTTAATAACCCTTGAATGGTCTGTGCATGCTTCTGGAATGAGGTCACAAGCCAGCTTTATGCTGAAATCAACCATGCTTGTTCTGATTTATCAGGGTGAGCTCTGCTTCATGGTACTTCTTGAATGTGTTTGGACTCAGAAGCATTTATACTCTCATCCTGGGCCAAGATAATGGTAAGGCACCATAAATTCTGTGAAAGAGCTGCTTCTCCTTCCCTGGGATGACTTCTGAGGGAGGCTGGGGAAGTATTTCTAAATTTCCAGCCAAAAAGCTCTTGAAAGCCTCTCGCACATCTCTGAGGTTACTCTCAGGTTATGGCCAGGTTTGACACTACCTGCAGCAAGTATCCAAATCTTCTGTACCAGCTGTTGGCAAACTGCTCATGAACTTTCATGGTAATTGACCCCTGTTTTCCTTCATACCAAATCTATGTGCAGAAATTTTGCTCTCAGGCTTGCTTTTAGTTTTAGCAAGTACCAGTTTTAAGGAAAAACAGAAAGATTTTTTTAATGCTACATGTAGGGCAGGACAGATACTGTTTCTGAAGGTATTGGGAATGTGGAAGACCATGTTTTCCTGAATTTGCCTGCATAATTAAGGTGAGTTTAGCTGAGATATAGGAGGTAGGAACAAGATGTCTTGTGAGAACTCTTTCTGGCACATTAGTATTGTATTCTCTGTGTTTCTGCAACTTCCTATAGTTACAAATGAGCCTGCTGTTTAAATGACACAAAAATCAGCCTCTCATTTCTCTTTTGCAGCTGCAGATCAGTCCAGGGTGATGCAAGAACAAATGACAGGGGCAGCAATGGCCATGCCAGCAGATACTAACAAAGCATTTAAGGTACTATATTCCCCCTTGCATTCCCAGTTGCTGTGAACTTGCAGAATGATAGGCTGCATGTAACTTGGCCTCTTCCTGTGTCAAGTAAGGTAATTGCTCTGGATTGCTGTTCCTAAAATTAGAGCTTGCCCTGGGTCTGGCAGAGCCCCAGTACCCTGAAGTAAACCTGATTATTCCTGATGCAAAAGGGGAATTCATGTGCCACTGTCTGCTTTGGCAGAGGAAGATTTTTTCACTTCTCTTGAGATCTAATTCCAGAGCAGAGGCTGACTCCCAAAAAGTTGTGTGGAAAACGAGTAGCAGGGAACATCATTCTCATATTTAAGATGAAATTCTGGTTTTGGGCTGCTGTGAAAACCTGGTGCAATGAATGAAGCTCTGCAGGTCCAGGGAGATTGTTGGTTGGAGAACAGTCTCATGAAGCACATGAAGTCTGTGATCAGCTGCAAAATTTTTGACCTGTAACAGTTTTTATCAAATGTCTCTGCACTAAATAATTAACCACAAAGCACGTGAGTCTCCAGAACAGAATTGGCTCTTTCTAGAGACAGCTGTTTAGAAGAAATGGACAATTCCAGGTTTTCAAAAAGCAGATAATGTAGTTTTTCTAATTACTATGCCATATTGATCAACTATCTAATACCCAATTAAGCATAAAACACTGATTTCAGGGAGCTGACGGGATTGCCAGGTTTTTAATAGAACTTGGGTTTTGTTGCAGTTTTTAGGGTAAGCACTGCTTTGTGTAGTTCTTGTGTAACTACTGTAACAGCGTGTTGCTCTTCTCTCTCTGCCTCTGTTTATTGTCAATGCAGACGGAATGGGAAGCTTTAGAGTTGACTGATCATCAGTGGGCCTTAGAAGATGTAGAAGAGGAGCTCATGGCAAAAGACCTCCATTTTGAAGGCATGTTTAAGGAAGAACTTCAGACCTCCATCTTCTGAATTTGACAATACGCTTTTGTCTCTTCTTGTAAAAGTAATTTGAAAAGAAATCTGTTACTTAAAATTACATAATGTATTTTAGAAAGGCTGGGATTAAAACAAAACGTGTTCAGAACTGCAGTTACCTCACTTTGATTTCAGTGCCAGGACTAAGGATGTTGTATTTAAGCCAAAGGCTCTTGGTGTGGGTTCTAGCTGGGATTCTCTTTCTCTTCCTGGGAAATGTATGCTGGAGAAAAGATCTAACATTTCTAACAGACAAAAGCTTGCTTAAAGAACCTGAAACTTCATGAGGCTGAAAAAGTCTCAGGGGCACAAGTAGTGCCCATGGTTCTGTTTTTAACTGTTTAAACAAAGGCATAAGCTAGGTATCATTTGCTTTTGAACATCATCATGTTAGCAATTGAAAACTGACCTGGTGACAAAGTAACACATTTCAACAGCAGCACAAGGATTCAGTTTCTGAAAGCAGTGGTTGGCCTTCTCTCTGTACTCTCTTTCCTGTTGGTGTTTGAAGCTTTCTCATAAGAAAACAAAAGCAAGAAGGAGATACTCACCACTTGCTCACAACAAAGCACAGGACAGCTCACTTTCCTCTCATATCTGAGCCTGCACCCAGTGATGCAAAATCCCAGCTGTTTTCACGTGCCCTGCTCTATCTGCTAGTGAACACCCCAGTAGTCACAGAGGCAACTTCTAGTCCCTTCTTTGCTGCTTTCAGTCCTGGGCAGAGCAGCTCCTGAGAGGTCTCTGGGCAGCAGAGAGCCAGAGGTCGCATTTCTGTGCAGAGGCAGCAAATACACGGACTATTTCCCCATTTATAGACACCTTCTATACAGAGCCCTCCTGCCTGCCAGGATATGCACCCAGCAAGGGTGCCTGGCTGCTCCCTGTGGTCCCTGTTCAGTTATTTACTGTGTCAGGTGGGGAAAATAAACACCTCAGTTTAAGCCTCCTACCTCTTCTTGGGACTGTAGAGAACAGAAAGCACCTTCTGGCTTGTCCTGCAGGAACTCCAGATCTTTCTGCCCCAGGGACCTGGGGAAATGCTTAAACAGAAGCTCTTCCATACTCTTTGGCTGTTACTTCCCCAGCCTCTATATTCTGAGCCCTTTTTTGTGGGGGTAAAATTGCACACCCTCTTCAAAGCGGGAGCTGTCCCAGGACTGAGGTACAATCTCTTTTCTGTTCTTACCAAATTCATCTCCCCTCTGAACAGGAGCCTTAGCTCAGAGATGCTCTTTTATGTCTCAAAGAACTCCTTTCTTAATGTTCATAATTGCTTCTCTGACAATACAACCTGTTTCAGGTTATTTCTCCCTCCCTTTTGCAATGGGAATTTCATTTCACTTCATTCCCTCAGCATTATTGCATAAGCTGCTCTGCACTGACACACAACACCCCAACACCTTCAGTCCGAGAGATGCCACTTTCCTTCCCCTTTGTCCCATGATGGGTTTCATGCCATTCTGGGGAGGTCAGCATTCCATAGCAATGCTTACCATCTGCTGTTCTACATTACAGCTCTTCCAACTCTATCTGAGGCTCCAACTATTATTAGACTCCTGTGTTGGCGAAGCATAATTGAGTTTGAACAATACATTGCATTTAGCCTCAATTTGTTGGTTCCATGACAGTATTTCCTGATACCCCTGGAGAAAATGGACAGAAGGAAGGCATGGCTACCCCTAAGATCTGCAGAGGAAGATGAATAACATAAAAGCTGCAGCCACGGCTGCACAGTGCCACAGAAAGGGAAGGGGAGGCTTTGCTACAGCACCAGTTATCAAGTAACACAGGACCACAGGTGAGGAAAGCCAACCCTGAAGTGAGTATGAACTTTAAGGTGCACAGAGCAGCGCAGGCAACAGCTGCCTTTCTCTCAAATGCCTCCTGGCACAGCAGGAGGGGTTAGTTTCACAGGACTTGCCCTCCCCCAGCCAGAAGAGCTCCTGCAGCAGCAGGCACCTTCCAACCATCTCAGGTCACACAACAGAAGCTGAAAATATAACACAACCCAGTTTCAGTGCAAACCACTCTTTAATTTTCCTCTTTGTACAATAGAGCCAGCCACTTACAAAGTGCTAGTCTAAAAAACAGGTCTGGTATTACAGCACACACACACCAGCCAAAGCCCACCAGCTCAGAGGCAGAGAAAGTAAGAGCTAGGCCACTTTTTCTGCAGTACAACAGTCTGTTCAGCATCTGGGCATCAAGGATTTATCCCCACTGATGTGTTTGTTGGTGTCAGCACAGGTGGGGAGATGAGGATGAGAACAACAGCTATTTCAGATTAGATTTTCTTTTAAGAAGGTCTTTTACTCCTCTCCCTTTCCTCTCCTTCCCATTTTGGAATGCCCATGTAATTTTCTTTGAGGGTTAAAATGAATAAAACCATGCTGATAAGAGTAATTCAGTGCAGTGCTACAGCTTAAAAATTGCTTTTCGGAAGCTCTCCTCAGTAACATGTTAAAAACAAAAACAATCACAGAAATACAACATGACGAGTTGTAAAAATCCCAAACCACCCCCAAACCTGAACAGCAGAAGCAATGAAGCGATTAGGACCTCAAAATTTAAATTTCAATGCTTTAAAAGCAAAACTCCACAGAAGAGGACCACAACACTAGTGTGTCAGCTAAAGACAGCCCTCCTCTCACCTTTCAGTGCCCCAGCCAGGGGCTGCTCAGTACCCCCCCTCCCTTCCCATCGCTCAGAGCAGAAGACAGCAGTAGCTGACCAAGCTTTGCTCAGCTGCAGCACAGCAGAGGTGCAGGCACAAGCACACAACAACTTCCTATGGGGCTTGTCACCAAGAGCTGCAGAAAAGGGAGCTGAGCTGAAATGCTGGGAGTTAAATGGATGACTGCTGTTCCACTGACCATCAGAAGAGAAGATTACTGTCAGCAAAGCAGCTACAGGGACTGTGCACAGAGGACTGAGTGGCACTAAGCATGCATTTTTGGAGAAAAGCAGGGTAGTAGCCTGTCCTAGCCTTTTATTCTGTCAACACACTTGGCTCCAAAAGGAAAAGTCCTGTTTGGTTCACCACCTTAAGCAAGATCCTTTCCTGAAAAACACATATTAAAGCTCTAAATTCTTCCCATTTCTCATATTGAAGACCAGTTCTTCACTGAGGACTGACCTGATCTAGTGCTCACTAGATCCTCATTCAAGAAGAAAGCTGGACTTGTGTCCTACAAGTAACACAGATGGTAAAGGAGGACAGAGGGAAGAACATTTGTCAGTTGTACCGAAAGGCTAGAGCGGAACTACTGAACAGCTGAGGCAAAGGAAGACCTCAGACAGAACCATCACAGCTGCAGCCTCACATAAGATGATGGGGTTCAGAATCTAAAGGGCAGTACTCAAGTGAGGAGAAGAAAGGCTGAACAAGCAGTCAAAAAAGATCCAAAAGTCACAAGAGAAAAGGCTGAAAACTCATACAATTTATTGTGCTGGGCTGTCAATCCTCACAGGTGACAGCTCTGGGGAAACATTGCTGAGCTTTGCTGGAGAAAAAGCTCCAAAAAGTCGTATAAATGAGCAAAGGAGGGTAAGAACACTGCCACTGCACAAATCGTAGCAGAAGTGGTAGAGACAAAAAGTGCTTACAGAGCAGCCTGGAAGTAAGGGGTGTAGGAGATGGATGAAGAGAGAAGTTGCCCAACCACCAAAAGATGACATTTTCTGTACAGAAGAATGGGATGCAGAGCAGCTGGGTCCTGTGTCACTATGCAGATCAGCCTGCACAGTTACCATACTATATGCAGGTACTATCTGCTTCCAGCAAAGTTCGCTACATTACAGGATTCAGTGTTCACAAGAAAGAGGCAGTCAAAACTGCCCAGAAGAGCCTTAGATGTATCAGTGAAGAAAGAGAAACATTTGCTGCTTTGCAAGGTGACAGTGGCAGAGACCGCAACTGACAGGCCAGATGTAGAGAGATTTGAATTGAGCTTCCTGGCAGGGTGCAGCAAACTGCCCTGACACCAGCATGGCCCAGCACCAACAGCAGAGCCAGCAGGGAACCCCCACACCGATTCACAGAATCATATCCCCTGTACTGCTCCCCAGACCTCCACAAGGCTCAACTGTGAGCTGGCCTCCAGCTCACTATGTACTCTCCCAGTCTCAGCTGCAATCCTCAGCCACAGCCTCAGCTCAACCCTGGCCCCTGCCTCTAGCCACACAGCTCAGCCAGATTTTAAAAATAACTTTATTGAAGCTCCAATATATATTATTTTTGGCCTCTAAATACCCAAGTGTCAGCACTTGGCTCTCCCGTGCTACTCTGCAACCCCCAGCACACAATCTCTCAGTGCTAGATTTTCTGCTTGACTCCTACAAGAAGAAGAAAAAATTTCAGGTGCCTCAGGCATGGCTTTAGAAGAGCAACCGCTAATGTGGTGGCTGAGTGCTGGAGGTGATGCTTAGTTGGTATCCATGCCATCACACTCTTCTTGGGGAGGAGATGGGGCAGTATGCTCCTCACTGCTTCGGCGCTGATAAAACAGCACATATGCAGCTTTTGTCTACCAAACAAAAAAGAAAACCACCTGAAACAATCCACACACCCTGGCTGGAAACATAACGCCCAAAGCAGGAAACTACACTTTGAGCACAAACACAAGACTGGCCTTAGGCCAAATACTCACCACTATTTGGTCTTCTGAAGCCATCGATACACTGCTGTCATCAAAATAGTACCACTTGTCATTCACTTTGTTCTTTGCGTAGGCAGCGTCTGTCAGGAGAAGAAACTGCACCTCAGTGCTCCGGTGAAGACTGGCAGGTAATGCTGTGCCAGCTGAGCTGCTCAAGACTCAAACTGACTGCGCATGGGAGGCCAGGAGCCAGCTTTGACATTAATTTCCCCAAACCTAGCTCATAAACATACACATCTTCTAGGAAATGTTAGCTGGTCCGTCAAATCTAGAACCATGTTCCACATGCCAGACTGATCCCTGATAGCAGAGATACAGGGCAAAGAAATGGAGAAAAGAAACTACAGTGTTTTGTTCATCCCTTTTGAGCCGCAGCTTTCCCAAGCAGTTTAAGACTGCATTTTCACATTTTTCAGACGAAAGAGAAGTTTTCCATTGATGATGGATCTGATCTAGTGCTTGCAAGATTCCTGACTGAAGAAGGAAGCTGGATTAAAGTCCTACAAAGTCTCTTCCAACAAAGACTTCAGTGACTGATCTCCAATCTCAAACCACATCCCTCTCCAGCTAATGCTATTCTACAGTGGCATACCCTTAAGTTGAGCACGTAAACTGCCAAATGAATAGGGTTCATCATCCTCTCATAGTAAACCACTTCATGACAAGCATGCCCTCTGCTCTATCTTCCTGCCCTATGCACAATTCCTGCTCACCAGACCTTGTCTCTCCACCACTGAGGAACTTGGCAAGCTCCTGCTTGGCTGCAGGCAATCTCTGCTCTGTGACACTGCACCCACACTGGACAAGCAGCCACCCTTTAGCATGCTTAAGGGCAAGAGGCTAAGTCTTGGAGCTGAGCTGACAGGTTACACTGAAGACTCTCCCCAGCACTCGTCAATCAAGCTCCTTTCCATAATTTCACATTTGGCATTGAAAAAATCTTGACTTCACTCCTATAACAGGGAACAGCACCACACACTAATGATTACTATAAGCAAGGTCCACAGGCATCAGTCAGATCTTGTACAGCTGCAGACTACACAAACTGGCTAGCTGCTCTGCAAATCCTAATGGGAAGGACACAGCCTCCAACTACAGAACACAGGTAAGTTTTGTCTAGACACCCTTGGCGAGGGCTCCTGCAGGTCTCCAATGCAGAGCTCTCCCATAACCCCTCTTGCCTGCATCTCCTGTGGGCAAAGAACACAGAAGCAGTTACTCACAGTGGCCCACTCCCATGGCTCCATAGTGATTGGAAACTGCAATGAGGTCGTAGACGTACGAGCCTGCTCTTGGGTCGCAAACAAACTCTGACATGTTTAAACCCCTGAAACAAAAACCAAAAGTATCAGTACACCAGTAACCAGTGCTTTCTTAAAAGTGATGCATGACACCTGTGAAGCTCTACAAGCCAAGCCACATGGGTAGAGAAGGGCTGCACTCTGCTGGTCTACAGCCAGATATTATTAGTGTAAAGACAAAATGTGTTAGCCCTCCCACACAGGGCAGGTCTGATAAACGCATCAAGTGCTGCTAAAAGATTCAAAGGGAGGTGCTGAATAAAATACAGTTCAGAGTGTCCCTGTGTAGGCATGAAAAGTGAGACAGGAGTATTAAGGAATACACTTCGTCCTGCAGCAAGATGCTGTCAAGCAGCAGCAAAGGAATCAGGAAGGCTTTCATCTTGTAGTTGGGCAATCCTCAGTACAAGTGCAGCTCTGCCCAACAAATTTGCTCTCTAGAAGTTCTTTTGGTTCAGCAGAATCACATGGTTTTAACCTAATTTCAAAAGAAACAGCACCTGCTGGCAAGCAGTGTTGAGATGTGCATAACTGATTAAGGTTTACAAAAAGCAAAAACACAATCAACTCAACTCCTTCCTGCTGTACTGCAGTTGAAAGCCAGAACACAGAGCTGTTCCAGTTACAGCTTTAATAACAAGCCTGCCCCACCAGTAACATTGGGAGATTTCTCTCGACCAGGCTCTTCCTAGCTTGAGGGAAGAATCCTACCTGATAGGGAATTCCACAACAGTGTCAAGTTTATCTCTCCAGTATCTGCTGTATGAGAAACGTTTTAAATGCACTACCAAAATCTTGGGCAAAGACCACAGATCAAACTTCTTTGTGGCCTGTTGATGTTTCTTACAGTTAGGGCAGTACCTGTGGAAGGAGTAACAGACACAGAAATGAAAGACTACATTAAATGAAAAGCTTCTGGCCTCCCATTAAGAAACGCCTCAACAGCACAGTAGTCTTTTGCAAACAAAAGTGGCTTAAAGGTCCCACTGCTAATTGTTATCTCCTGACCCAGCTCAAACAGGTAACAGTTGCAAATACACCTACAGCATGCAATTGGAAATTAATAATAAACTAACGCCTACTACAAGTTATTTTCTTACACAGCTAGCAAGCAACATCCTAAGATCTCCTGCACACACAGTAATCAACACTTTGGTCACTTAGGATCTGTGGGTCAGGACTGGTTCAAGCTAGAAATAAATAATGGGGGATTAAACCTTAAGGTAGCCACATGCCTTGATCCTGTATTTCCCTAACTGCTTCCTCTGACACAGTCTGGAAGACACATATTATCCTGGGGAATTAAAAACTGCTTGATCTTTGGAAGCCACATGCCCACTGCTAGACTTGGGTTTTTGATTTTCTTTATAGTAAAGGCAGGAAGCAAATGCTCTTCACTAACTCACATCTGCAGCCTATCAAGTTAGTGACTTAACAGACCTGACAGACTTCTCACAGGTGAATACAAAAGGACAGACCTGGGAAATTATTCAGATTCCCATGGCAAATAATGTGGCATTTTACAATAAACCTGGCAGGCAGACAGAAGCTCTTACCATGGGTCATGTTCACCAAGTGTTTCCATGGTAGTGAAGAGTTCTATGCAGTCTCTGAGGGCTACCACAGCTTTCTTCTTCTGTGGCTGTAACATACTTCCATGTTTTTCAAATGCCTAGTGAAAGAGATGAATGCTTTATTCAATTCCATGTAGTCTTTAATCCTTGACATCACAGAAAGGAACATACTTCACCGTGCTGCCTAATTTCTGTCTATCCACTCCCTTTCTCCCCCTAGTCATCCTGAGCTGCCAAACACTCATTCTTGTGGTACAAACAGTCCGTAAGAGTAATAGAGTGTGTCCTTACTTCAAAGTTGGTGGATTTGGGGTTTGTTTTTTTGTTTTTTTTTTTTTTTGGCCAGAGTAGCAAGAAATTATTACAAAACACAATCAA
>JBCJKH010012702.1:0-11624 GCA_039877255.1 Loriculus beryllinus
CGGTGACAGGAGTGGGGGAGCTCCTCCTTGCAGCAAGGGCCTTGCCTGCTCGGAAACCCCGGCGTCCCGGCTCAGCCCGGCGCCCTTGATGTGCCTCTCGGGAGCAGAGGCTGTGCTCTGGCAGGGCAGGGCGGGTCGGGCTCTGACCATCCCCTTCGCTTGCTTCCCAAAGAAAAGCACACAAGGAGCAGCTGAGCTGTCCTAGTGTGATGGAGTTCTGTGCGCCGTGTATAGCTCACTGTTAGCACAGTGTTAGCTGTGAGACATCTGCTGCTTTCCAAGAAGCTTCCCGTCCCCTCCCTGCCCCAAAAGGCAGGCATCGCAGCCTCGTCAAGTTTGGAAGTTACAGTTCTCTGACCTGAACAGGCCATCCGTACAGTTTGTGTTTAATACTTCATCGAGAGGCCAAATGGGTGTGGTAACAGCCTGGATTTTTATGTTCCCAGGGCCCATGTCCATGACAGTCATGGCCTCCACCTCTTTCCCCGTTAAGTCCCTCTACTCACCAACAAGGAAAAATGATTCCTTCTTCCATCCACCCCTGCTCAGCCGTTCTCCAGGAAGACCTGAGTCAGATGTTTGGTACCTAAACCAAATACCTGAGGAAGGTGGGGAAGAAGGAGACAATTGTTGGAGGGAAATACACAGTTACTAAACCAGCCTAATGTAAACAAGATCTAAAGCAAGAGTTCAAAGTTATTAAAACTAGGGGAAAATGCCAAAGAAGGAAATTCTTCTCTGTTCAGTCACCCAGCTCCAGAGCCAATGAAACCTGCTTCACCATCCCTAGAAGATGATTTATGAGCATGTTTTTAAACTGCAGACAACAATAACAACAACCTGCTCTCTGTGGACCTTTTCATCAGTGGAGCTCAAAGGAGGTCAGTGTCACTACCCATTTGCAGATGCAGAAACTGAGGCACAGGACGGAAGGAATTTTGTTACAGCCATCAGGAAGTGAAGAACCCAGGAACGGATCCTTAGTCAAGTACATTCTGTGCTAAAATATGTCTGTCAGCAAACATAAGTGTGAATTTACAAATGGCACCTGAGACAAGGCACATCTTACTGCAGCAGCAGGGGCTTGCCTCCTCATCGTGCTCTCCATGGACTCATCTGAAAGAGACGATGCAACCACACAGGGTGGGTACAAACCAGAGGTGATGGAAGAGCACAGTTGAGCTAGGCAAATGGAGAGATGTTTCAAGGTACAGGAAAGGAGGAAATGTACATGCATAGCTGTATTTCATATAGCATCGTAACAGCTGTCAAGGAGATAAGCAACTTGTGAGAGCCATGTTAGTTTCTAATGGTGGGTTATTACCAGCAGCTGACATTACTGTATCATAAAGCTCCACAGTGCGCGTGAATGGTGGTAAAAATGAGAAAAGAGACACTTGAAGAACTTACTTGTGAAAGTTGCTGAGCAATCCATGTGAGAAGATGATGTTAATTCTCCTCCTTGCATCATCCGTCTCTGTTAGCATCACAGAGGAGTACCTAGTTCCTAGGGTAGTTTAACTCTAACATAAGTTTGTTTTATTAAGGATAGGAAAAAACGCCTTAAGAAGTATTCCCTTTTTTCAGCTATTTACAGCCTCCTGCACTGGAAGGAGAAATCACTCTTTGGGGACTGTTGCGCCTGTTCTTGCGCCTCTTTAACAGACAGTGAAAAACCTCATTCCCTTTAACAGAACTTGGTTGGATTTTTTCTGCTAGAACCTTTTCCTTTTTGCTAGTTGCAAAATCCAGGTAGGAGGGATAACATTCAGGGAACATAATTTTGCTTATTTAAAGATTAGAAATGAATTTGACCCCCAAACCACCCCTTGTCTCCCCCACAAGGCAGACCAAACAGCACTCACTCTTCCCTCATGCGTAATTGTGTTACTGGGACCACCAAGCTTCTCGTGGAGGCAAATCTCAATATGCCTGTAGTTACTATTGCAAAAAGGGCACAAAAATACCCTTCTCAGAAGTGACTGAAGGGAACTCTGCCTTTATCCACTCTTGTCTCAGAACAGTATTGCACTGAAAACCTTGAGAAGTGGCAAAATTCACCATCCCGAAAGAGGGGACTCAGCAATGAGTGACTCCTTTTTAATTTTTAATAGAACTACACTGTCTGAATGGACACTTGGAAACTTCTTGACCATACCATAGAGTTGTATATATACTATGGCAAGGTGTGGATGAATGACAAGTCTTAAGACTTTAAAATAAAATAAGAAGACATTGGAGAGAGAGGCCCTTGGGAGAACTAGGAGAAATACACCCAAAACCTTTTTGTCCTAGGGAGAATTAAGTTGCACACAATACTTTAGAGAGCAGAAAATGCCCAGCTTGACCACAGGGCACTGAAAAAGGACACTAATATTTGCCAATAGGTGATATGCCTTAAGATTCAGGGAGGTTAGGAATTATACAGGGCATTACAAAGGGATCTTGTTAATCAAGTCAGATTAAAGGGATCACATCTGGAAAGGCAGAACTACAAGGCAAAATATATGCCCCTTAAGACTTTAGGTCTGCAAGGTCATGCAAGTGAACCCATGGGATCATAGCCACAGTCCTGACAGCATTGAATGTAGCCAAAATGCCTGTGTAGGAAGAGCTTGCTTTTGGCCACTCATTCCTGGGGTTGGTTGGAAATATTTCTGATAAGCCGTGGTGCAACATGCTGACTCATCCCAACCATGTCACTGTTCCTGCTGATCAACAGCGTTCCCTGCTTCCCACAGAGTGAGAAGCCTGGAAGGCCCAGGATTCCCAGCTAAGCTGGCAGGCTCCAACCTTTGGCAACCAAGATGATTTTGGCTTCAGTATTTTCAAAGGCATACTACTGAACGTTATTTCAGGACCACATGGGCGGATGTTTGCTGTGTGCAAAAGGTTTTGGAAATGTAACTTTCTGTTCAAAACTCATAATGCCCATGGGATGGACATGTTGGCATTAAACTGACTGTGATCACACATCCTTCAAAGTTACGTGTGTCAGATTGACATCATCAGGCTCTGGGTTCTGCAGGAAGCTGGAGAAATATCAGAGATGTTTGTTAGAGGAGAGAGCAGAGTAGAAAAAGAAAGGGAGGAGGACAGTTGCTTTGCCCTTCTGCAAATTTGCTACCGTTTTATGTAGCAGAGGTGAAACAGGAAACATTCCCCATGTAAAATAACCCATATTGCTTTGTTTCAGAGCAACTCTTTATCACAGACATTTAAGAGAGGAAGGGTGAAGTTTGCCACAGGGGCTTCCAGCGGGTATTTTACCATTTCAGTGAAAATCATCTGATTTTCAGCCAATTTTGAGACACTTCCATACCTATGATGCTCACCTGATGCAAAGACATAGTGCACTTTGACCACTGGACTCCTTTGAAGAAGGCCATATAAAAAAGTTGAGTGGTAGTTGGGTGTTAGAGGACATGGAAATACCCAGTCTGAGCTCTGTGGCATGGGGTTCAGTACCCCTCAGGCACTGCTGGGGCTAGAAAACATGCATCCTTGTATCTGCAGGTACCCCTGCAGAAGGCAACTGGAGCTACCTTCTGAACTGGAAGGTCTTTAAGGGATTCTGGTGTGAGCAAACAAAGGAAATGGGACTTAGCAGCCAGCAGGCATAAACCTGGTGGTGGCACAAAGCACAGTCAGATGTCAGAGACCTCCAGAGGAACTGTAACTGCAGCCTGCCCTGAGTACAGGCTCTCTTCTCTGCTTACAGGATATGTCAAGAGTAGCAACAGATAATAGTAAGATTGCCGTCTAAGCTTCCCTAGAAAAGCTACAGATGTTCTGTGTTTGGGGCATTTGAAAGTAAAACAGCCAGAAGCACTTTTTACATGCTACAGGAAACAACTCTGCATCAGCAGGGAGCAGGTTCTCTCCCTTTTGACAGCCTTCCTACCCTTAAACCCCAGCATTTTATAAAGCCCACAAATCAGACCTAACTCCCTCCCTGCTCTGAAAGTAGGCTACGTTTTAAATCTGTGTATTAGATTTTCTTTCTAAATTGTTTTATCCTCCTCTCACTAACCCAAACAATTCCCAGACAGTGACTCGTGCTGACTAATCCAGTCTGGGAGACTTCTAGGTGTCCCTGTAACTTAAAACCAGAAAACAAGCTTCCTAATTCAGTAGCTAGACATTCCAAAGAAGACCTGTAGGTTCTGAGCTTTTATTTTCCTTCTCCTCAGGGTTAAACATACTTTTATCTACCCTGTACCTCCCTTCCCCAGCAGGCAAGAGTTGAGCTGTAATTCGGACATTCCTTCCCTGAGATCCTGCCTAGGTTAGAAGTTGTGCTCCATGGGGCATCCCAGTGGCAGTTACTGTGAGCCCTTAACAAAGGTAAACAGTGAAAAGGGAGCTGTCTTCCAGAAGGGGGTGCCTGAAGTAATAGCTAAGACATGTTCCCAAATGGTTTTACAGACCTGTAAGAAGCCCAGGGTTGTTAAAAGATATGGGGCCACGGAAAAACTGTATTTTTGGCCCATTTACAGTGCTGGACTGAGTCATATTTTAGTCCTGTCTGGAAACCACAGTGCCATTACGAGGTCTTCCAGTACCGTAACATTTGTAGTGCTGATAGGCTTCTAAGCTGTGAATGCTGTGAACAAAGTCTGTCTCAGAGCAGCTAATACAGCATTTATTGTCTGTTTTGTGACCACACATGCTGCACCAGTAACCAGCATTTCCATGCCTGCTGAGAAAAGGGCTATCTCACTTCTGGGCACAGTATGCTGCACCACTAATCCAAGCCTGTTGTCTTGTGAGACAAGCCACTGAAAAGAGAGAAAAAGCCATGTACACCAAAGGTAGCACACCTGTGTTATCTTTCCAGGACATCTGTGTTGAGTTGTAGAGTGCCTTGCAGGCTGGTAGGATTTACTAAGATGCTTCTGCTCTGGAGCCTGGCTGATGGCTGTTTCCTCATTGCACAAGTCAAACAAAGCAGTGTGGGAGAACACCCATGACAATGGCCTTTATAATTAAAGGTCATTAAAAGCTGTCAGTCAGAGCATGAGGTGCCACAATAAGTCAACAACCTTTTGCATTTATCCTTGCTAGCCTCTCTTCTCACAAACAGCAGTCTCCAGCCTTAGTCTTCATCACCTTCTTTGCCCTTTCCTCTTCCTCCCGCTCAAGCAGCCAGAGTGGGGGGATTGAGCTGGCCTTTCTCAGCTGCAAAAGAGGCATGGTGGGGCCACCTCAAGTGCCCAGGGATCCCAGAGGTCTGCCCTCACTGTGAACTGCTTGCTAGGGAGCTCTCAGCTTCCCATGGCAGGGAGGAAGGCAGAGGGGCAGGAGAGGGCAGCTGCCCATGCTTCTTCCCTTCACCCTGTAGGAATGGGTGCTGCTAGTCTGAAACGGAACAAACACTGTGAAAGCTGGCAGGCGTGGGGCTAGGAGAGACTTGCCTCAGTTCAGCTGGCCTGCACAAATGCCTGAGCTGCTGCTGTCAAGAAAGAGACAACCTTACTCACAAGGATATGTAGCCTGAGTGGCAGCGGGATACGTGCATCCAGTAAAAATGGCCATAAGAGTGTGATGCCTTACTCTCCTGTACAAAATGAAGAATCTGCTAGTATATCATCTGCATAGTCTTCAGAATCTAGCAGCAAATATTTCTGTTGGAGATGTCCTTGGGTGTAATATTTTCGGTTTTGTTTTGACTGTCACTATTTGTGGCTTCTTCTCCTGTTGTATTAAAGTAAGAAACTAAGTGTGTGCTCTACTTCATCACCCACCTCTAAAGAAGTGCTCTTGGGGTGCTCAGGGCAAGGAGAAGAGTGTTCAGGGCAAGGAGAAGAATCAGCAGGGTAGACCCTTGCAAAAGTGTAACTGCAATATTGTTAGGATAACCTGGGATTGTGCCAGAAAGAAGTGCTGGGTGGTCATGCTGTGCAGGGTAACCAGTAACCATGTCAGTGTGTGTTAGTATTTCTAATCTCTAAAGAGGTACTTGGAATTCAGTTAGCTAACTGATTTTTCTTAGTGTGTTGGCCCTAATACTAATTATCATCTGAGAGATGGAGTGCTACCTGACAAGTTGTCAGGAAGAAAAACAACCCATCTTTAATAATTTGCTTTGTAACTTGTTTTTCACTTCACTGAGAGGATCTTTGCATATATACATTATTATGCAGAAGGATGGTATTGAGAGCTTCTTCAATATAATGCAGTATGATGTGTAGGGCCGATACTAGAAGATTATATATATATCTATGTATGTATAAATACTTATACATACATACAGATATATATATAGAGAGAGGCTTTCAGACTGAACTTTCAATATTGACCCTGGGTTGTTTGTTTTTTTTTCTCATTTGAAAGCCTTTTCCTCCCATATTAATGTTTCATTAACACTACTGTTTCATTATTTATTAACAGAGAAAAACAACCAATGTATCTCATAAATAATATGACCTCAAACTATCTGTTTTGGTGATCCTGAAGTAAGGCTCAACTCATCAATATCAAAAAGGATCCAATCCAAGAGCCCAAAGATTAAGGAAGAAAAATAAAGAGCTGTATAGGACCTTGGAATATTGAAATTTAATCAAGAAGCCAGAGATATAATGCTATTACTAAGATTCTGTATCTGCAAAGTCCCATTTCAGTCATATTTTCATGGTCCTATTGGATTGCAGACCTTTTGCCAGGTCAGTCCACAGCAGGAAAATGTCATTTTGTTAAAAAAAACCAAACCAAAACAAAAAAGTAGAAGTATGGAAACATATTTTTGGTGTGACACATATACCTCTTTTTCTGACGATTACTTTTTCTCTGAAAGAGTTGTTTTCTCCCTGATGAAAGAACATACTAGGCCAATGTGGATACTTGTCAAACATTTTATTTGTCATTCACACTAATTATGATACTGAATTTACAGAGGAAACTGTGGTACAAAGAAAGAAAGAAAGAAGAAAGAAAGTCTTCATTAGAACTAACGCAGCAGTCCAGCTGCTCTGTGTGCTAGTTGTAATGAATTCTCCCGTGGCGCTGGACACAGCCATCCCTATGTACAGCAAGAGTCTACTCTGATGTGGTATCTAGAGACTTCCTGTAGTGGGGGGAAAAATCTAACCTATTATCTTTTCCTGTCTGGTTCCAAAAAACAGCAGTCCTGTCCTGTTCCTCCCTCCCACCCTCCCAAAATTAAAATCCCCTGCAATCAAAACAAAAAAGCAAACTTCCAGAACCTGTTCGTTTCCCCTTCTGGAAATGTTCAGCATGACAGTGTGGAGGGAAAATGTGACTCTTGCAGGATGCTGCAGCATCTGTTTTGTAAACATAGCCAGCAAATGCTGAACAAATGCACTTTGATGCCATTCTGATAGGAGCACATCTCCCGCTGTGTCCTCCCCTCAGACTTACTGCAGAGCCACCTCAGACTGAAAGTTTAGTTTTTGTTTTAAAGAAAGATGTAACTGTTGAGCCCAGAATACCACAAATAACCCACAGATTTTTGCACGTTCATTTCTCCCCTACCACAAAAAAGTGAAGAATGTTGAATAGAGACCATGCTATAACTGTTTACAAAAGTGAATAAAATGTAGTTAATCTTGAAGCCTAAAATAATTGGGAAAGAAATAAGTCTCACTACAGTATTTAAGCAAACACAAAGTAAGTTCATTAAAAACACAGAAAAATGAAAAAAAATGCAGTGTAATTACAAGCACTAAATATTTTGCTATGAAGCTTCTGAAATCTATTTACATACATAAATACAAGTAACTCTGTTGATGCAACCCTTTTAGGACAAGGAGAAAAATGCCAAGTGATCGGTACTGACCAAGCAAGGTTAACAAAAATAAAATACAAAATTGTTACAATGCAGGAAAACAAGCGTTTTGCTCAGATAGAGAAAGGATCCACTTCTCCTGAATCTTCAAATACACCAATAGGAAAGGTCACCCAGAAAGCAGTAATGAATGTTTCAAGAGTGCAGGCGTTCGGAACACTTTGGCAAAGACTGTGGGCCATTTGGAGGAAAGGGGTTTTCTCCTTTCCAGCAGATAATTTGGCCTAATTCTACAAATCAAATCCTTCGTAGCAGGGATGCACTCTGCATCTGCCTCCCCCTTGCACTTAAGCTCCTGTGCCTCACCCTGGAAATGTAGCAGGAACTGTTGAATTGGGTATAAATGTGGTTTGACAGCAAAGTTATGGGCCTTACGGCACATAAGTCCTGGGTCCTGTATATACTTTGAAATTGTTTGGTATGGGTGCATCTGGATGAGGAATTGTGTCTTGTGAAAGGAGCACACAAGCTGATAGTAAGGATTGCCATTAACTGCATTTCTGTAGGGCAAGGTACCTAAGGCACTCTGCTGACTGCAACTTCTGAACAGAAGCACAATAGTTCTTTCTTGGTTCCGTTCAGTTACTGGGATGATAAAACTATATAAATATATATATTATATATAAATATAAAAATATATACTTATATACTATAATATGGAGACGTGCGAATGGAGGAGATGCTTTATCCAAATGTCCTCCTTCTGCCTGCCAAGTGCTCTAAAGATACAAGAGGAGTGACACGAGAACATTTTCATAGCCTCGAAGATCTTTCTTTGCTCTCCTTAGTGGACAGGGGATGGCTACAAAAATATAGATCTGAGTAAACCGTGGTTTCTCCTGAGCACTTGTGTGAATACATTGAAACCCACAGTGATTAAACAGGCTAATTCCTGGGGATAATGAACTTAGTTTTCCTTCTGTAAAGAGAGCGCTGCTTTGTGCTGTGCTTATCATAAACATTGAGGTTAGACTCACAGGTTTAGTTGCTGGCAATTACCACAAGTGAGGCACTGGGAAATCCCAGGGGCTTTTTATATGTCAGTAAAGACACAGGGTAAATGTGACAACCTGTTCTGCAGTTTCTCATCCTGTTCACACTGGGAAGAGTAAAATTAAACTTCACTTTTAGATCATATGTAAAGAAAGTAGATGTGTAGACATAAGAAACGTTCAATGGAGGGTCTAATCTCCAGGGTGAGAGATGCCAGTTCCTCATTCTTATGAATCCCTGATCTTTCTGTTTCAAAAACACTATGGGCTAGAAGGCGACAAAGGACTTTAGCAGAAAGCAGGCTCTGTTGACAGGCAGGCCTGGGAGTGTATTGACCATATCAACTAGGCTGGAGTCACCTAGCCATTGCAGCCGTGCCCTCTGTGATGAGGCATCTGTCTCCTCGGAGGTCCTCTCCTCTCCCTTGCTTTGGGGCTCGCACTCACGATACTATGCACTTGGGTGGTCCAGTCACAAGGCAGATGTGAGAGCTGTAGTAAATTATGACTTTAATTGCACAGAGACAGAGATGTACGAGATGTATTCTGCAACAGAGCTACTGTTTAGGGATGAAGGACTTTTTTTTAGGCTACTGAAGAGGTGAGATTCCAACTATGTAAATATCACAAAAGGTAGGGTCTCTATTTCTGTATTCAGCAAGGTCTCCATATTTCCAGGATAGATCTTAAACTGTTCTGATAAATTTTTTGATGTTTTCTGCCTTTTTTGTTCAGAGCAAACTCTAGAAAATTATGAAAACTATTACACCAAATGAGAAGGACAAGGCCATGCATGCATTTGAACAGGAACATTTTGAACTCTTGCTGAGATCTCTTGAAACACTCCCTATTTTCTGCACAAAAATGACCTTAGTGACAATGTAAATTCTTCAATTTGTAACTTTTCAATACCAAAGTGCTACTGCATCTGACTTAAACAAAGAAGCAAAATTATATATATAAAAAAAGAAAACTTGAAAAACAAATGGTTTTAAATAAGTCCAGCTGTTTTGCTGCCTGCAGCCAAGGATCTTTTTAATTTGAATCCTTTAAAATTTTTTTAAACATCAAACACTGATCTGAAGTCCTGCTTTCAAATACTCTCTGAGTTGACCTGCAATTGTTTCACTCATTTAAAGAGGTACATTAAATAATAATCAGCTAATTTGGAACACACACGTGTCAACATCAGCAGTTTGTAATTAATGAGTAGTACAACAACTGCCTTCAGACCAAACCCTCAAATAAAATAGTGCCATAAACTTTACAGTGACATCTGATATGTTTGTGCTGTAACGATGGGCAACGATGACAACTCTGTATTAAACATGCAGTTAGTATAAGCCTTGCATATTTGCTACAGGACAGAATATTGTATGCATCAGTCTTAAATACCCTTCCTCTTCTCTCAGAAGATGGTGACAGAAGAACCGTTAAGGCCCCTTCTTTGCTAGCCTGCTTTCCGTATCAGCTAGACACCCCTGTTCACTTCAAGTTATTTTGTGATGCAGGAACTGATCTATTTTCCAGTGGAATGGAACGTGGCTTTTGTTCTCCACAGAAATCTTGGCTCTGCTGAGCTGGGAGCAAATTCACTCATATTCCATCGGACCCAGGACTTCACCCTTGCCATGCTAGCTGCATGTTGGCTGTCACCTTTGAGAGCCTCAGAGGCCTCCACTGGTGCTGTTAGGAACCCTGGACAAGCTTGGGAGCAGAATGAGGCCATATGGGGATCTATTTAGTTAGGAATATTGAGTCTGCCTTACGAAATATGTACATCTTGATTACTGATCCTGAGGGTCACCACTGGTGACAAAGCAAAAGCAAGGAAGGAGTAGGGAGAGATGACCCGACTGTGTGGGAAGGCACAGAAATTCACAGGGATTTTGGTGCCTAAATCGTTTCAGTGAGAGTTGGGCACCTAAATGCCTTTGAGGATCTGAGCCCCGTTAGCTGAGTAAAATGAGAATGAGATAATTGTAAACAATATTTCTAGGTAATTAAGAGGTCACTTTACCCATCGTTATTCCAGCCTTTTTCAATGTGATAAATTTGACTTTGGCTGCTACCAAAAAAAGGCAATTGCTGATCTTTTTTAATATAGGCATATTTAAATAATAATAGTATCAACAAATACGAAAAGTCTAAATATCAAGCATAAATATCAATGAACTCATCAAAGTAGTACAGTAGTTGAAAATGACCCAAGGCTGTAGCCGTTGTATTAAAAAAAAAAAGTCCAAGAGAAAAAAAGTTAAATTAACTCATTGAAAAAGGGGCTGATTCTTTCAGTTGACAAAGCAAGAAAGAAGCAAGCATGATGGAAACAAAGAAAAGAACAAAATCTTTTTCTTTTTGCAATTTATAAGGTGCCAAGAGAAATAAAACAAATTAGATGCAAAGCAGGATGAGCTGCATCCTAAAAAAAAAAAAAAATCCCAAAAAACAAACCCCAAACAAAACAAACCCCAGCAATAAAAAATTCCATATTCTTTGGAATATACAATGTGGTTAAAAAAAAATTAAGAAAGAATGAAGTCCAACATATAAAACCTCTCATTCACAGCATTGCTAAAACAGAAGCGTTCACAGTTTCCCTCTGGGAATCTTCCTATACTTCCTTACAGTTAATATGTCCATAAGATGCAGTAAACTCACTAAGATTTTTTTTAGGTTTTAAATCTTAAAAATAGAAGTGAACCGAAACTCTCTTTAGGGTTGTGGAGACCTTCAAGCCCAGGCATGCTGGAAAGCCACAGGCCTGGAAACAGACTGGATACCTTTCTACCCACCCTCACTACTTCTGGACCACCAGCTCAGGC
>JBCJKH010012709.1:2009-16753 GCA_039877255.1 Loriculus beryllinus
ACTGCCAGGGATGGGGCAGCCACAGCTTCTCTGGGCACCCTGTGCCAGCGCCTCAGCACTCTCACAGGGAAGAGCTTGTGCCTAAGAGCTCATCTCTGGCAGGTTAAAACCATTCCCCTTGGCCTGTCCCTACAGGCCCTTGTCCAAAGCCCCTCTCCAGGTTTCCTGGAGCCGCTTTAGGTACTGGAGCTGCTCTAAGGTCTCCCCTGAGCCTTCTCCAGCTGAGCAAACCAAACTCTCTCAGTCTGTCTCCATAGGGGATGTGCTCCATCCCTCTGATCTTCATAGCCCTCCTCTGGACTCATTTTAGCAGCACCACATCCCTCTTGTTTTGAGGGACCCAGAGCTGAACAAGTATCTGGTTTTAGCAAGATAATAAAAAATAATTTAGCTGAAATGTAACCTATCAAATGCCAGTGCCTGAAAATAGCAATTAAAATACATTCCTTTGTCATTACAAAATTAATAGCATAAATTCTGACTATGTGTTACTTTTTGTTACTAGACATCTTCAGCTTTGGAGGGGAATCCTGCTCCAGTAAAGTTAAAAACAAGGCAGTGATTTCACTGTAGCCATAGTTCTCATTTTGAACTCACATTAGTTTCACCTATAGGACAGCTGAATTCACTTCCTTACCTCAAATGCACTGAGTCAAACAGCTTACCTGCAAAGTGTTGGCATGTGGTGAAACTGGATTCAAAAGGGCAACGTCTTGTATGTGCAAGAAAGTTTCCTTTAACTAATTCTTAAGTTGTTTTTTCCGTACACAACATGCTGTTACTCTAGACAAGTGAAAGATCACAAAACTGTCATCAAACCCAGAAGGCCACTGAATACTACACCTCTGATTTTGGATAAAACACCATCATCATATGCTGAAATGGCCATGCAGGATCTACTTTCATGTCTCTATTTTTTACCTATCACAGGCTTTGTTATTTAGGAAGCTAAGTCTCAATAACTTCTGATGAAACTCAGTCCTCCTGCTGGGAAAACAACTTTAAAAAGAAGTTAAAATGGTGAGAAATGATAGAGAAGAACTTGGTGCAAACCCCTGTAAATAAAGTATTTGGTTGTCCCTCAGAGCTGCCTCAGATATGGATGCAACTTTGTAAGTAAAACAATTCTTACCTAAAGAAATAATAGAATTACATCTGAACTTGGTATTAATTGCACATATTGAAGCACAGAAATACAGTAAGCTTACACTGTTATGTTTGTGTTAGCTTAAAGCTTAGATGGCTTATAGAGCTCTTACTTGCTCAAGGAAATGCATTTTCTACTTATTAGTGTTATTACTATCAATTACAGTTTTTTCTGAGACACCAAATAAACCAAATTCTGTCTGCAGGCTCTGTAACTAGCTAGAAAACATAGCAATATGCACACAGCTGCCAACCTCCATGATTTTATCAGAAGCTGCAATGTATTTGGTACTCTCCTCAGAGGCTAGGGCCAGGGACTCACATGAGCTCCCACTTTGCCTAATGTGCAAAAGAAAAACCAACCGAGCAAAACTCTCACAAAACATGAGAGCTTGAAAAGTCAAATGATTTTCCAGTTCTTGGGGTTAATAATACTCATGTGAAGCTTCATGAAAAGGATGAAAAAAGTAATAGTGGAACAAACAATAATTCATTTAAGGAAAATACAGTCTCAGGTATCGGCTAAACAAACTTCCTGTACAGATGAAACATTGACCAGTCTGTTACTCACCACTTATTCCTATGAACTATGAACTACTACCAAAACTGACTGGTTTAAATTAAACTATCTAAAATAATCACACTTTACCTTCCTACATGCAAGCATTTTCACAGTCATCTTCCTGGTTTCTCTTTGCAAATACATTGTTTAAGCTCATTCTACAATGAAAAATTAATCTAAGTAATTGGAACCAAGTTAGTTTGCTTCATTGTCTGCCTAACAAGCGCCTCCTTCTTCACTCTGTGTATCTGATTTTATGGCTCACTTATGCCTCTCAGTTATTCATATAATTTAATGGCAGTTCCTCAGCCCAGAATCCTGGTATGCAAACACAACCAATGCTTATTGCACTGAATTATCAGACATTCTTTAACTCATCAAAGAATCATTCAGACCTACTCTGCACTTAAGAAGTCTGTAATAACGGAAGAGATTTCAAATGCCCCACAGAAAGTTAGAAAGAAAAATCAATGGAATCTGCATTCTCAGCACACCTCAATTTCTTGGAAAAATCTCCCCTAATGTCATCTCTATTTAAATAATAATCTATATGCATATTTATGAAGCAATCCAAAGTACATAAATTCACCGCTTCATATTTCCTTCCCAAAGATACTGCATAGAGTTCTGAAGTCAGAGTCCACATTAGATGCTTGTCACTAATACATCGTTAGAGGTTTCATAACCACCTATGCCAGCATGCATTTTGGAAATCTCTGCTCATTCTAAGCAGGGATAGAGAGGCGCTCATTACTATTTCAAATGAGTGATTTTCATTTTGGTTCTATTGCAGCAAAGTGTAATGAGCAGTTTGGGGTTTTGCTAAGAATATTTCTCCCATTTGTAATTGAAACCGAGGTGCAAAAAGCTTTGGGGGTTTATTGGTCTAGTCCTCGCAAGGCATTCATTCAAAGCACCTGGCTATTTCTTGCTTTACATTGACACTGCATGCGCAGACCAAACATATATAAATACATATGTTTGTAAGGCTTTGATTGTCCTTGCTCAAGATGATGGTTTCATGAATAATGTGTCCAGTGGTATGGCTTAAGTACGATTTCATTCTTCTTAATGTTTGTTTGATTTATAAAGATTATGTAAATTTTGGCCTTATAATTGTATTTCAATCATGAGCAAGGTGTTCACTGTTTACTAAACTTGAAGGATTTCTTCCTGACTTCAGAGAGGTTTAGAGGTGACAATTTTATTACTACTGTCAGAGCTGCCAAGTACCTAAAGCACAAGAAAAAAATGTTTGCACTTTAGAGTGTTGATGTAAATGCTTTTAATGCGATAATTTGCATTAGGTTTCACAAACGACCAGGTATTTACATCTAACACCTTTGCAAGTGTAAGAAGTATACAATCACTATGGTACTGGTCTATTGAAATCAAATCTTTTTTACCTCTCAGAGCCATCAGTAGAACACACTCAAATTATCACTGATCATTTTGTATTTTTGGATAAAGAAAAATCAACCATCTTAAAAATCAGTATGAGGCCATCTTGGTTACATTCAGTCACTTATTTGCTTTTTAGCTGAAGTCAACAGCATGGAAAATATCAGCACTACCTCACTTCAACCCAGCAGTCATCATTGCTGACAGATTAGTGAAAGGGCCAACTAAAAACTAGAAGTGCTCCTCAAAGAAGTAATACTGATATCATAGACCCTGACTCAAAATGCTAACGCTCAAGTGACAGAACTAGGTTAGAAATCTATGGTTTGCTGAAGGAAAAATAAACACACCTCAGTGATCTTTTAGCTGACTTTGAATATTCGTATTTTAGACAAGAATTACTATTTCTTTACTGATATACTGCTTATAAACAAAGTACAAAATACGCATGAAGATCAATGAAAAATAAGGGAACTTAATATTCTATACCATCATATTTTTTTGTCTCCTTTGTACTTCACAGATAAATGATGCATTTATTAGAGAACTTCAGGAAGAACCATAGTTTCTAACCTGACAATAAAGTCCTTTAAAGACTTCTGAAATGCTTAGTTCTAAATCACACGGATATTATTCTGTTAGCCGATATGAACGCAAGTGGAAAATGTAATATTTTTTGGTGGCTGGTTTCATCATGTTCTTCTGTATAGAAACTGTGGGAGTGTGTCATTTCCAGACATGTTTACAGTATCTTCAAAACATGAAGATAATTTTAAACAGCACAGGTAGATATGTTTATTGAGCAAACCAGCCATATTTTAACTCTTCTGTAGCAACAGTGGTAAGTTATTAATAATTGTTCCTTATATGAAAAGTCTGATTCGATCTTGAATTTCAAGTATAATCACATTCAGTCTATTTCCTTGAAATAACCATTTTTCACTGATACCAGAAAAAAACATTTTTCTAGCCACTGTTGCTTCTCCAGATGCCTTCCAATTTCTCTTTCCTCTGTACTTGAGCAGCTTCTTTACTGCATGAGTACTTATGCACACATTAATTCCTGAACTCACAATTTTACTCCTCTGTTCTTTTACTCTCATTTTATCTAGTCCATTTGACAAAATAGAAATTTTCCTTCTCCAACATTTTATCTTCCTTGAACACCTTTCCTGGGTGTTTTTTGAGATGATCAAATTTCTTGCCCTTCTACCATCTAAGTGTTCTCATCCTTTCCTTTTAAAATATAATTTCATTCTTTTAAAAACTGTATCAATATCAGAAAAGTCCTACTCACAAACACTGTTTCATTGCTCATCTACCTTCTCATAGTCCTTTTCGTTTTGCCCTTACTTTCTGTTGCACTAATAGCAATAAGTCAAATAACATTAAACCAAAACACTCTTTTCTTCTTTCCAGGAACAGAACTTTGATAAATCAAGATAAGTTACCATCTTTAATCCTTTTAAGCTACCAACTATGTATCTTCACATATATTATGCATATTTCAGTGAAAAACTCATATATTTGCACTGAATAGGCAGTGTTAACTCTAGTTTCTAAATCTCTGTACCCTTGTTTTCTTTCATGTCTTCACAGTGTCAAAACAATGCAAGTAATCAATAAGTACATTGCTATTTCTTGTATCAGGCTTTGCTCACAGCTAACAGATTTATATTATGTTTCATCTTCAGCTCTTTGTCTAAATGTCCGTGGGTGGAAATGGAAGAAGACAGAGAAAACTATGCGCCTATTAAATTTACAACATAATGTACTGTATAGCACAAGATAACCCTTATTTATGCCTAACAAGAGCCTAATCAACATACATACTGAAATTAGTTCTTATTCTTTGCATGCTAACTACGTAACATTTAAGGGAAAACCAAACTAGTGTAACAAGTGTACACTAAATTACACTGATTTGGCATACAGTAGACACTTTAAACTGAGTATATGGCAACTTCCCCTGATGTGATACTCTGCCAAGCTGTTAGGAATGGCAGAACTATACATTAAGCAGGGAAGCGCCTGATTTATGTTACTCTTTCCTGTTTTCTGCCTCTGCTCATGTATCCATTTTTGCAGAGCTACTGACTGCTAAACGAATGTAAGATATATTTCTAAATGTGCCATTTTTCTTATAAGCTTAAGCCATCATTTACATGATGGCTGAATTTGACTTGGAGGCTTTCGAGGGAATTGCAACCTATTCCATAGGGTAACTGGACAAAATTACTACTGCTTTGAACTGCAGAATTCAATGCTGACATTATTACTAATTCAAAATGGTTACAACTGCTTCTATGACAAATCTCTAGTTTGTATATACACCCTACTTGAAGGCCTATAATTTTCAAAAAGAATATGGTAACATTACAGAATTATGGTCAAATATTTATTCTGATATGCTCACAGTACTGTCCGAAAAGGCATTCTGGAATGGACATATCTATCACTACAGTGACAACAGTTTCATTAAGTCTTTAGTACTTTAGGCTATGTATAACCTTTTTGGTAGAACTTCCACATAACTAGCCAACAGTCACAAAAATATTACTGTCTCCGCTACCATACCATCATATTCCAGAGGCACAACAGGCACATTTTTTACTTCAAATGAACACTATATGAGGATCTTTTATTGCTGAAACTTCTAAGTCAGGCACATACTTTGCTTTCCTTTTTCTATATTAGCTCTTAAGAGTGGATTTTTTTTGTTTGCATTTACATATTTGGCCCTCATTTTTGTCAATGCTAAAAGCACGAGTGTATCTTCCACTGGCACAACACTGCACTGCAGTTTATTTTTGTTCAGTGCTTAAGACCTTTGTAATTGCATCCAGAATAAGAATTCAAGGGCAAAGAACCAACACGATCAGTTTCAAACAAACATAGCAGCACAGGAAGAGATTGACTAATTCAGAATATTTCACTGTATTGCACCTGAGACATCATCTTTTCATTTCCTGTCCAAAACTTGTGTAGATATAGGCAACCCAGACAATCACAGAAAATAATACTTTGAGATAATGGGTTACACAACACAGAAAAATCACTGCACTGGTCAGCCATATTACTATAGCACAAGCACAGCCTAACAAATTTATTTACAAAGAAAATCCACATTAAGACCACACCTCACAAATAACAGGAATTCTCAATCTGGGAATATCAGGCATTTCAGCAGAAACCAACATGAAAAAAAGAAAGGGGAAAAAAATCACAACTAGAATATTTTTAAGTACTTTCAGTAATATTTTCAAGCAAACCCAAAATCTGCCACAATACTGAAAATTCCCTGATGTCCTTAAATTGAGACAAAATCATTATATAAGTGAGATTGCTCTGCGGTTTGGAAGAAGTAGTTGAGAAAACAACTACAGCCAAAACACAGGCAGGTATCTGAACAACAGATGTCATAGTTATCATTTCAGGTGTTTATTTAATAGAAGCTGAGACATATGTGTTTAACCAGCTTATTGTATTGTTATTTAGATCAGATGACACACAATATGAATAGTGCGCATATGGGGGAGAGATAGACTTCTAAGGAACTGAACAACTAGACATCAGTTCCGTGGGAAATCAATGCAATTCAAAGTCTTCAGTGAACTTTGCAAATAGGTTGAGAAACTTCAAAACTGTGTCAGTTATGTGCAATCTATACAGATTACTACAAAATCGGCCTGCAGTTTGGATCACTGTAGTGGGTATAGTTTTTGTATAAGGTACCCAGGGAGAACATCACTGTTAAAAGAAGTAAGAATTTTACAGGTAAACATTCCATAATATTCCAAAACAGGCTTCCAAAACCCACTTGAAATTATTCCTTCATTATGTTCTGACTATGAGACGTATGCATTCACCCACTACATTAGTGCCAGCTTGTATCTTGAAGACACAATACCTTACATTCCACAAGAGAATCATTCTAACTTTACTGGTTTTGAAAGCTCATGCAGTTCTATGAGGAGAGGAATGGGAAAAAAAAAAAAAGACAGGAAAAACTTTATAATAGTGGAATGGGTTCTGGACAAGTGAAAGAGGAACAAATGAACATCTGCTTTGTCTCCTCATCTCATGTCATCATGGTATGACATAGCTCCTTCTCTCTCATCTTATTTTGAGACAAGCACATTGAACCTTACATGTCATCAGCGGTGAATGAGGCATCATCTAAATGATAGAGGGACATACGTTTTTAGTATGAGCCAAAAAAATATTGTTTTGAATGTCTTTTTTTCCCCTTCAACATTACAAATCCCCTGCAACACAATGAATAAAGCGCATGCTACTATTTTCTTAGTTACTTTGATAAAGGCCAATAAAACTTACACCTTGTTGCCGGGCTTATAATAATACAAGTAACTAACATCTCAATCCGCATTTTCAAACTAATCAAGGTGCCTATATATGCCACATTTGCAGATTCAATAGAAATGCTCGTTGCTGCTACATGCAAAACCCTGACAGATGGTAAGGTGGTTTTTCATCCCTGATGTTTAGCCAGGATATAGGGATCTGACCCTAGGCTATTTTAGAACAAGAATACAGTTGCAGCTTAGAAGACAAAAATTGTGAACCCAAGGTTCCCATACAGTCACTAAGATCATTTTCAGCATCCAAATAGAAGCCTACAGCACTTAAAGCAAAACCCTCTTAGACAGCTGTTGGTTTAGACATCTGTTTTGAACTACCTAATGCCAAAAAAAGGACTGCTTAATGCTCTGCACCACACAACTCTGTATATGTCGCCAGCTTTATTCTCAAGTAAGGCTACTCACTACAGAGGGAGCAGAAGAAGGGTATCCAGACTGCATGTGATTCATAAACTAAAGGAATACTTTTGAGGCTACCAAGTTACTACAAGCACATGAATTGCTTGGGTTTTGTTCACAGAAGTTTGTATGACTTCAACTAAATAGGACCTTCCTATGCTATCTACCGACTTCTTTCCAATGAACACACCTTGGCCTTTATAACTGAAAATGCCATTACCCACAAAAATAAATTACTGTATTAGTGTAGGTACAGAGTCCCACTGAACAAAATACCAGCCAATTGAACCTACCCTAAAAGATATTTTTCTATTGTCAATTTAGTCTTTGGAAATATCCTTCACGACCGCAATCCTGCTGTGGAAAGCAATTTTGTTAGTTTTTGCTGTTTGTAATCTATGAAGAAATTCAGTCCATTTACGCGCTGACTCTACCTGATACTCTCTGAAGGATGTTCTTTAAAAGTACTTTTCAATTGAATGTCTGAGGAAAGTTAAAAAAAAGTTAATCATTTCACACTCTCTAATTTTTTTAAGAATTGGATTCAATTGAGCCTTAACAGTTTGGTAAAACACAACAGGGGGAAACTACTTTCACCTGTAGCTTTACAAGAAAGTGAAAACCCCAGTGCCTCCAGTACTTCCATCTCTGCTACAGAGACAACTTCCTTAAGCCACTATTCATAGAATCACACAACGGTTTGTGTTGGAAAGGACCTTAAGATCATCCAGTTCCAACCCACTGCCACAGGCAGGAACACCTCACACTAAACCATGTCACCCTTCTGTCAAACCAGGCCTTGAACACTGCCAGGGATGGAGCATTCAGAACTTCCCTGGGCAACCCATTCCAGTGCCTCATCACCCTCACAGGAAAGAATGTCTTCCTGACATCCAATCTAAACCTCCCCTGTTTAAGCTTTAACCCATTACCCCTTGTTCTGTCACTACAGTCCCTAATGAAGAGTCCCTCCCCAGCATCCCCATAGGCCCCCTTCAGATACTGGAAGCTGCTCTGAGGTCTCCACGAAGCCTTCTCTTCTCCAGGCTGAACAGCCCCAACTTTCTCAGCCTGTCCTCTTATGGGAGATGCTCCAGTCCCAAGGAGGAACTGTCCTGAGGCTGGAGGAAATGTCCCCGTCAAGGGCCCATTCCTCCCTGTTCCCTGTCCCTCACTGAGCCCCGGGGTCCCCGGCCATGCGATGCTCTCCCCTCCGGCGGGGCCGAACGCGCCGCCGCAGATTCTTTGGTCACCGCGGCTATGCCAGGAATGTGGACGCCTCCTCCCACATGGAGACCAGCTGCCCAGGCCGGCAGCATCACCGGCAGCATCGCCTGGGCCCTGGTCCACCAGTGAGGGAAAAGGCTCCCAGATTGGAACGGGTGGAAGCCCCAAGAGCCATCCTGCTCGATCCTTGCCCCTCCTGTGCTCAGCTGGCACCCGGAGACGGCTGCAAGCCAGCCACGGGCCTCTCACCCATCCCACTCCATCACTGGAGTGGGAATGGTCCAGCTGGGATGCATCTGGTGGGATGCAGGGACGGTCCAGCTGAGGTCAGGTTCACACAGCACCTTATGGATCCCACCTGGGGGATCCCACCATCCTCCCAGTGTAGAGGTTCCTCTTCCCACCTCACGGCCAGCACAGGACCAGGTCAGAGGGGACCAGCCCCAGAGCAGACCCCACCACAGCCCAGTCCGCGAGGGCTGGCACGGACTGGGAGAGTGCCGCTGGTTTGACTGGTTCCCAGTGGGTGATGTCAGCCTCCAGCACACACCGGGGCAGTAAAACTGGCTCAGGTCTTGCTGAATCAAGCTGAAGCACCCAGGAGCACGCAGCAGCAAGGCTCCGGTGCGTGTCCACCCGCTCAGCGCCGGTGCAGCCCAGCCCAGATGCAAGCAGGGACCCGTCTTCTCCCGGTGATGAAATGCAAACCCCTGCAAGGCTGGGCAAGGAGAACCCAGCCACATCCCCATGGCCACGCAGAGCCACCACCGGCTGCCCTGGGGTGACCACAGCTCAACCTCAGCTCTCCTGGGGCCGGGCACTGACCAACACCACAACTTCTGCTTGTGCCATTGCCCAGGGCAGCAGCAGCGCCTTGGAGCCCAGCCACAGGGGAGGGGTGGCTGCGTCCCCCAGCCCCACAGGACCCCTGTTCCCCCATTGCAGCAGCACAGGCCCTGCCAGGGGCACGGTGCAGGCAGGGGTGGATGATGGCACCGAGCTCCATGGGCTGCGATCACCAGCACCCAGCTCCAAGGGGAGGCTGCATGGGCTCGGCAGAGGGTGCCGGCGGTCAGGGGGTTCATTGCACCCTGCAGCACCCGGAGGCACCGGTTCCCCTTTCCCCTTCGGGCCCTGAGATGGGAACCCTGCGGGAGAGCAGCTCGGTGCAAGGCTCCGGGTGCCGGCCCTGGGTCCTGGGCTCCAAGGAGCCGGTGTGGGCCGGGGGCTGCTCCTGCCGGGATCCCCCCGGGGCCACCAGCGCCATCCCCATTGAGCGCCGCGGATCAGAGCATCCCACAGGAGAAGGCTGCGGAGCTGCGGGCAGCAGGAAGCGGACAAGCTCCCAAAGGCGCCGGGATCCCCAGCCCCGGGTTTGCAGAGGGCGACAGCGGCCACTGCACGGACCTGGGTGAGGAAGCCGGTACCCGGGAGCCCTCCCAGCCCCGGTGCCCCCGAGACACCCCTCAGAGACCCCGCGGGCAGGGCCAGGGCACCCAGAGCCGGGAGACCATTCCCGGTACCCCCCCCAGCTCAGAGCCCCCTGCGCACCGGGACCCCCGGCTCCCTATCCACCGGGGATGCTCAGCCCCGCATCCTCCCGGACCCCGGCTCTCTGCCCCCGGTGGCACCGGGACCCTTCGGCTCTCCAGGACTCCAGGATCCAAGCACCCTCCCCGCAGCAGCACCGGGACACCCGCCTCTTCAGGGCTCTCGGTGGCCCCGTTTCCCACCGGCCTCGACTCCCCCCCTCATCCCGGTGGTCCCGGGCTTCCCCTGCCGCTGCTCACCCGGTTCTTGACTTCGGCGGAGAGGCCGTAGGACGGGCCCTTGTTGAACTGGGAGCTGCTCATGGCGGGGAGCGCAGCGGAGCCGGTACCGGAGCGGGCAGCGGCAAGGGGACGGGACAGGACGGGGCGGGCGGGACGGGGCGGGCGGGGCTCGGACCCGCTTCTCCCCCGACCTGATTGGACGGGGCCGAAATGCCCAAATAAGGCCAGAAGCGCCCGGATCGCGGAGGGGGGGGGGGGGGCAGGGAGGGGGAGGGGTCCCCGCACCCCGAGACCGGGACCGGAGGAACCGGGGCTGGGGCTGGAGCCGTCGCGGACACACGAGGGCGCAGCCCGGCGCACGCACACGTCCATAGCGGGCACACGCACACGTCCATAGCGGGCACACGCGTGTGCATCGTGTCCTACACGTGTGTACACAGACGTGCGCGCACACGCGGGACACACGGACGCGATAGCCACACACCCCCCCGTACACTCGCACCGGGATCCGCTGCCTCCGTGTCTGTGTCTGTGTCGCACGAAGGCAGCCCCGCTGGGGTCCCGGGATGAAACACATCGCACAACCCCCCCCAGGCCCTCAGAGGGTCCCCCACAGCCCCCACCGGACCCGTCCCGTCCCTCCCGAGCTTTATCGATCCCCTTCATGGGTGGGCAGGCACCTGTAGGGTTGCAGCACCCTTAGGTGCGTGGGTCATGGGTGGCGGTGACCCCGGTGGGCAATTGGGGCCAGACCCTTGAGGGTGATCGCGATGCCGAGCTCTGGATGCCCACCCATGGGGTGCTCCCTACTCCGCCCCCCCCCCCGGGGTGGTGGACACCCTCAAACAGGGGTGAAGCCCGCAGAGACCTGGGAGCCAGCCCCTGTTCTGCAGAGTGGGGGTCTCTGCCCCCCACAGACTCCTCTCTTCAGCTCAAGCCCCCCCCAACCCCAAGGGGCAGCCGGGGTCCCCCTTCCCCCCCAGCGAGGTGCCCTGGGTGCTCATTGGAGCTTTTCCTGTTTCAGGTTGGGCTGTGAAGCCGATGAGGAAATAAGGCGGCGTCACACGCGCCCTCCTGACAGTTGGCCCCGGCGAATGTGGCCGGGACGGTGAGGAACCGGAGCCAGAGTAGGAGCAGGAGCCGGGCAGGGCAGCGGGGCCCGGGGGCAGCGGCTCGGCCGCCCCGGAACCATGTTCTCCCGGAAGAAACGGGAGTTGATGAAAACCCCCTCCATCTCCAAGAAGAGCCGAGCGGGAAGCCCCGTCCCGCAGACCCTGCCGGTGAGTGTCCCCTGTCACCCCACGGCAAGCTGGGGGCCATGGGGCCATGGGGCCACGGTGCCCGCGGAGATGCTGGGAAGAGCCGCAGGGTGGGAGAGGGACCTGGGTGAGGGCAGGGGGTCTGCGAGGAGGAGGGAGCCAAACACGGACCCCACTCACTGCGCCTGGGGGGCTTTTGCCCCACATGAAGGGGGTAGAGCAGCCACAGGGAATGTGGGAGCTGTGGCAAAGAGCAGGGGAGCTCAACCACGGGGCTGTGGCCAAGGGTTTGGGGAGGGCAGAGACACCCCCAGAGGGCAGGGATAGGAGTGGGGGGCTTGGGCAGCCCCAGTGCCCCGGCTCTGTTGTGTATTTATGTATTTGTGGCCCTCCCCGGAGCCCGAGGGGAGCAGGAGGAAGTGGGGCTGGCCGGTAGCTGGGGCTCCTCCACGCACCCCTTGCCCTGCCTGCCCTGCGCCTGCGCCCAGCCGCAGAGCATGGGGAGAGATGGGGCTGGTGACACGGGGCCGACAGCCCGCCCATGGCTCCATAGCAAGGGACACCCGTCCCTATCCCTGACCCCTCGGGAGAGGGGCCTATGGGTGGCAGACGGAGGGATGCTGGGCAGGGCCGGTGGCAGGAGGAGCTACAGCCCCTACTCGGCCGGGCGCCGCAGGACGGGCAATGCCAACGCGCCCAAACCCTCCCTGGATTCACTGCCCCGAGCGCCTATGGTGCGGCTGACGGTAGGGATGGGAGGAAGCGGGGTCCCCGGGGTGCAGGGATGCAGATGGGTTCTCAAGGCCATTGAAGGGTGAGGGTCTTTGGGCACCCCTGGCTAGTGCCAGGGGGCTGAGCTGCTCCGGTTCAGTCTCCCCCGCAGCAGCCTCAGCTGCCCACTGGGTTCGGTGTCTGCCCCCGGTACCGAAGATGGGCTCTGGTCCCACTGTGGCAGCAGCGCCTGGCTGGGGATGCTGAGACCCAGCGCACTCGTGTCACACCACAGTGCTTGAGGGCTGCTGATGGAAGCTGCTGGATGGGCAATGGGGTACCCCTCCCTGTGCCACAAGGACCCTCCATGGGTGCGTGGTCCCTGGTGCCGGTACCGACCCTTCCCTGGGGCAATTTTACCCCTAGAAATTGGGGCTGTGCCCGACCTGCGGATGGGACAGGCTGAAAAAGAGGAAGGGGTGGTGGGGCCGGCTCCTCAGCTGCGTCATGGCCCACTGGGGATGGGGAGCTCCAGCACAGTGGGTGCTGGTGGAGCCAGGGCAGTATCACCCACATAGCTGTTGTGTGCCCCCCAGGACAACCCTGACCCATAGGTGCTGGAGGGGGCCATTGGGGCCCAAGGGGGCAGATGTGGCGATTGAGCTGTGGCTTCAGAGACGATGCCGTTTTGCAAAACCCCTGTGCTGGGGAGATTGATCCTCAGGGAGCTGGGGTGGAGGGGATGGTGGGGATGGCTGGACCCGGCCAGGATCACCCTGGGGCTCTGCCGGGACACCTGCACGGGGAAACTGAGGCACAGCCCCTCAGACAACAGCCGGCTGGCACCGGGGGTCCCGGGGTGCTGCCTGCTCCCTGCCTGCGCTGAGGTCCCAACCTCACGCTCCTCCCTGCTCCCCAGGACCTCTCCCGCAAGGATTGCCTGGAAGCGCCCGGCTCCAGCCTGGGGGAGCTGCCCCCGGCCGGCTCCAAGCTCAGCACCAGCCCCAGCGCCATGGGCACCCTCAAGCGCCCCACCAGCCTCAGCCGTCATGCCAGCGCCGCCGGCTTCCCCCTCACCCCGGCCGGCCCCAGACCCGTGCCCAAGGGCCACAGGACCCCGACGTCCTCCTACAGCCCCATGGACGGAGGGGAGGGTCCCTTCATCGACACGGAGGACATCTCCCAGCTCCTGGCTCATGTGGCTCGGTTCGCTGATGCCCTGGAGAAGCTGCGGGACGTGGTGCTGCGGGACGGTGGGTACCGGGGATGAGCGCAGGAGCATCCGCATCCCCGGCCCACACCGGACCCGGGGTGGAAGAGGACCGGGACCCCCGGGGGCTCCGCGGCGGGAGGCGGTGGGCGGCTGCCGGTTGCTCGGAGCCGGGATAACGCCGCTTCCTGCCCGCGGGCTATTTTCATCCGCCCGTTTTCCTGTTTACAGCGGTGCGGTGCCAGCTGCCGGTCGGGGCCCCGTGGGGCACCGGGCACGGCCCCACCGCGACCCACAGGGTCGTGTCCCAGCGTGGGTGCAGGGCAGTGGGAGAAGGGGATGCGGTGACCTCGTGGTCCCCGTGGTGAGGTGGGGCTATGGGGTTCCAACGGTGCCGTGGTTTCGGCTCTGGCTCGGCACAGATGTTGGCACATCCCCGCTCTCCGTGGAAACCACAGCCCCAGGGGGCTGCCCCATGGGTCTGGGGGCTGCGCTGCCCGGGGGGTGATGCCTTAAGATCACTGCAAAGGTTTGGGCAGGGAGGAAACAGCCCTGAGCAGGAGGGTGACATCCACTGCAGGGTTCCACAGTTATTGCTGGACCCGGTTTGGGATGGCCAGGATGGTGGCATTGCCATTGGCAAAGAGACAGGGAGAGGTTGGGGTTGACCTGTGG
>JBCJKH010012710.1:0-16329 GCA_039877255.1 Loriculus beryllinus
TGTATCGCTAGAGTGAAACATGCTTTTTGAGAGGTGCCCACACATACTGAATAATAACTTCATTACAAAAAATAATGCTGTTACACCCAGGGTGAACTATGGAAATAAGAGAGATAATGGTTTCCATGATGAGGAATACTGTTCTTCAGACCATTTGGTTTTGCTAAGAAAACCAAATAAAACATCAGGTGAAGAATCAAAGGTGAAGAAGGATGCATGAAGCTGATAGCTTTAGAAACCACATACACCAGTGGCTGGACATACTTACAGGAATCCAAAATCTGCTCATGCATAGCCTAGTTTACATAGCTACTGAAAGCACTGACGGGTGCTATCCACAAATGGCCTGGAAATCTACAAAGTCCTTCACAGGAAAATAGCAACATATTTTCTTATCTGTATTGAGTTATTTCTATTAAGCAAAATCTACCTATTGTTTAGCTCTCTTCAAGAGCAATACTGAACATTGTGAAGATTTGATTTGCTCTCAAATTTTATGGAGAAACTATGGGCTAATCATCATGTCATATAAATTACTAAAGTGCCTTTGACTGAGTGTGGGATCTACAAAGGTTGTCAGAAGCAGGATGATTTTTCCTAACACTTGACCTTGGGCTTAGAAAACATAAATCAGGATTGGTAATATGATTGCTCTGTTAAAGGTTTGACATTTATTTTTTTGTACAATGAGAAAATATCAATAAACAAAAAGTCCAAAGGTGATATTTGCTGTTGAATTTAGACAAGTAGATAAAAAAGAGGCTGGAAGGTGCTCACATGGTTTTCAGAAGTGTGCTCTCTTGCAGTAATTAATCAATCTGCGTGTCTATTGTTTGGATATGTGCACACATGCATGTGTACATACTGTGAAAATACATATTTTCCAAGGAATTTCACTGTTTTCAGTTTGGTTCATCATTTAAGTTTCTCTCTAAGTGCACTAATTTTGCAGTTTCCAGAAGGGCATTTCACTTAATTTCCTTTTGGATTAGTTGGCACTTTGAGTCTGAATTTAAAGTTTAAAGGAACCATTTGATTTTAATAACTTTTATATGGAGTGCTCCATTGAGTTTGGATTTTAGCACATCGAACTACTTTTCCATAAGGTGGTTTTTAGCAAATCCCTGTGTGCAAGAGAAAGATAAACACACATCAGTGAGTTTCTTATTGCAATTAAATTATTGGATTTTTACATTTGAATATATTTTGAACACTGAAAAGCATGAAGAGACTGTTTTCTCATGTTGGTCATAGACACTTTTCTAACACTCTAAACCTTGAAAAAAGCCTGTCTGTTTTCTTCAGTCTTGGAGAATATTAAAATGCCATGTTTTTCTGAATATATACAGTCAGTTCAGGAAAGCAATGCTTCTTTAAAGACACTGTTAAACCAAACTCTTAAACAGTAACAATCTTCTTAGATTCTACACTCTTAGGTAAATAATTATTTATTTACTTGCTTGCTTCAGTAAAATTCCATATCCTGCTCAAACTTCCTGTCCTCACTAACTTTGCTTCCCTCAGTTCCATATTTTAGCAGCATTAGTAAGTTAAACTAAAATGTATGCTGGGAGATTGGTTTTGTATGATAGCTGAATTGTGCAATTTAGGAAAATTATGTCAAATCATAAGATTAAGAGAATGGAATGAGAAAGAGAAAGCTGCCAATATAATGAAGAGATTTAAATTGTAATATGCAGATGTTCAACTGTAACAGAACATATTTTGTGCAAGTCACTATTCACAGTGGGATATGCCACAGTTTTCTGTATCAGTTTTTAGTGCTACCTTTAAACTCAGTTTCTGGATTTATACTTTCCTGGATCCAGCATTATTTTCAGTCATTTTAGATGACAAATACAAAAAAACTTACGTGGATGTAGGAGATTTGAAGGAAATCCTTGTTGAAAAGTATTTCAAAACATCACTGCTTCTTTCAATGTCTTACACTTTGGCAGTTAGAAATCTGGTCTTAACCCTTTGGTGTTCTGAGGAATCTGGCAGTTATCTGGGAAAAACAGTTTGCTAAAAGAGAGTATTTGGCTTTGTAAAAAGGAAGGGCAGTATTTGGGCTCCCATTCCCAGCTTCTGGTTCTAGTTGATTCCGTTCATCATCTAGCTAAAACTCATAGAAGCTCCCTTTGCTTAAAGAACAAATATTACACAGAAATTATTAAAAGCTGATTAAAACTATCTTTGCACTTCTTAAATAATGTAATCAAATGAAAATGAGCTACCATAATGATAAACTTCATACAAAACCAATGGAAAAATTCCATTATCCACTTCAAAAGAAAAGATGACAATTGGAGGCATAGTGATGTAAGACATTTTAAAACGAAATGGGATAGTAGGTCTTGCGGACTCAGAAACTGACTTGTTTTGTGTGAACTGGTTCATAACTCCCAGGTGTTTTTTCAACATATTGTCAATAATCTCAGATATTTATGATAATCACCTATATATATCCTTTTATTCCATAAATTTAAAGGAGTTTTAAAGATACTTCTCTGGGAATTTCTGCTAATTTCTGAACAAAAATAACCTCTAAAATACAATGCATCAGCTCTTTAAAAGTACATTGATATTAATTTTAAGAAAATAAGTATCTGGAGAAAATGAGAAAATGGTCTACTTACTATAGTTATTAATGCAATTCAATGTTAAGCAGGAGAAATACATTACACGAAACAAACCTTAAAATAAAGGGGGAATGAAATTTGAAGAAACAGCTAAATAACACAAATAACGGTCAATCTTACAAATCTTTAATTAAAACAACATCTATTCCTGGTCTTATCTCTCAAAAATAAATAAAAGGTAAATAATATTGATTAGATTTGTTTTTCTTTGCAGGACCCTTTGCTAAGCAATTCTCTGATTTTTAAATCTATCTGACTCAGACAGCTGCAAGCTCATTCAAAAATTAATATTGGAAGTTAGATCTAATGAAATTCTGCTTTTTGTTTATCTGATTCCCACCCCAGGATACTGAGCTACACCTGAATTTCTCTGATTCCCAAATTTAATATAAAAAAAAAGATGAATTGGAAAACTGCTTTTATTTTTCATGTCCTTTTACTTTTAATTTTTTTTTTTTTTTTTTTTTTTTAACACAGCTACAAAACATTAAATTGTCCTGAACAGCGGTAGAGGTGCTTGAGGCCTAGCATATTGTTCTATAACATATACTGGATCTCTTTGTCTTTCAATGGCACCCAGGAGACTACAAAATGCCAAACAGCAGAGGATATATTTTTTTGGTAGCATCTGTCTTCTTGGCTGGCTCCCCAGATAATATTGGCAGCTTTGTGTTTCCTTTCAGAGCTGTCGTGTAGTTAAGTTCCTGATAGGCTGTTAGCATTATTGTGCCCTTTTAGATGTGATCCTTTGACTCACCCTTGTTTCAGACACATTTTATCAGTAACTTAAAAAAATTCCACACAAATGCATTAGGTAGCACATGAGGGAGCAGCCCAAGTTGCTATTTGTATAAATGAAACATTTCTGTTTCTCAAAATAAAATTGTGAATGTGAAACAAACCCATATTTCATGCTATGTGGCTTCATTTTGACACTGGAAATGCAGTTTCAATGTTTATCTGCAAAATCACAGATTGAAGCTGCCCTTATGTTTTTTACATCAAAAATTCAGGAAACAACATGAAGGAGAATCCCATGGTGGATCACAGGAGACCCACTATGTCAATGACATGTCCAATTTCTTCCAAGTTTGTGCAGAATTGGATCAAAATCACACATCAGTATCCTTTGGGCAAAGGTTTGGCACTTAGCTGCTGCTCTGCTCAGGGTCCCTGTAAGGTCTGCTTTTCCACTGAATCTGGGATAAATCCAGGCAGTGCCACTTTGAAGGAAGCAAATTCACTGAGAGTCTGTGATCACATCATAAACAAAAGTGTCTGTGAATGCCAGCATACCAGAATGTTGTGGGAAAGAAACATATGGGTGGAAATGTTAATTCACTAACGTCAAAGTTTACTGCTCTGACATTTGCAGAATAAACTAATTCTCTTTTTAATGGCTGGTCATTCCATTTTTTATGTGTTTTATAGAATAGATACTCTCTCCCTGTCCATCTCCATCCTCCCCCTCAGTGTTAGAGGAATAGTTTCTTTACCAGAAATGGATTTCACTAAAATGAAATCTCTTAGAATCATAGAATATTAGAATGGTTTGTGCTGGAAACTACCTTAAGATCATCTAGTTTCAATCCCCCTGACAAAGGAAGGGACATCTCCCACCACGCAAGGTTGCTCAAGGCTTTGTCCAACCTTGCCTCTTGGAGCACTCATTTTGATTCATGTCCTAAAATGAACCTGGAAACTTATTTCTTGGATAACCTGAAAAAAAATCTAACTTCAAAACACCTTTCTGACAAAGAAGGAAAGGAAGAGATGGAAAGAAGCTATCTCAGTGCCTTCTAGTTTTCAAGAGTAATACAAAGCAGCATTATGTATTTATCTATCTTTTTATTTAGTTTGAAGCCTATAACCTTTCAACCTGAAGTTTGATTAGTGTTTGCTTTCCTGTTTTAATTAAAGCACTAAACTATAAAGCATTATTTATTCTCAGAAATCGCAACATCTGATGCAAACCTAAATGCGTAATCAGAGATAAGAAGGTGGAATACTTTTTTCATTGCCTCCCTGAAACTAGTAGTTTAGGGTAGATGAACTAGAAAAAGGTTTAGTTTTCCTTTCATTTCTGTCTTGTTTACTTTGTTTGTCCTCAGCAGATTGTTTCTAGCATCACTATAGTTTCACCAGTGAAAAGTCAGTGTTATTGCTGTGATTTCTGAGATGCCACAATATTTTCTTCTATTTAAAAAAGTTCATTTATTTTATTGAGCTACAGTGACACAGCTACCTTTCATAAATGCTAACTTTTTAAGGAACCACCATCTTTGCATGTATATGTGTGTTATATACAAGCAAATCACCAAATTCTAAGATTTAATTGATATATAAAGCTACCAAGGATAATATTCTAAATGATACATTTATCATTTGATGACTGATCATTTTTCATTCCACTTAGGAAACAAATTATATGCATAATGTCTTCTAACTACATTAAATATAACTGAGAAGTTCTGTAAAATGCTCAAGGGACAATTTGGATATAAACTTTCCCAGATGCACTTCAGCAAAAAGGGCATTCACAAAACAAATATCAACCTGCAAAGTGGCCCTGGTTATAATGTATTTTTAAAGAAACTAACATCCATTTTTTTCCTATTGACTCATCTTCAGTGTCAGCTTTCAACTCTGAGATTTTTACAGCTGCTATTAAAAACTGAGTATAGGAGTTTAATATGGAAATATTAACAGATAATAGCTACAGTGTTGCTTGTTGGTGATCCTCTATTATACATGAAAAAAAACATCTGAGACAAGGAAAGTTGTGTTATCAACCACTTACAGTACAGACTAGCTACATAAATGAAATCAAAAACCTTTGAAGATGGAATAAAAAGGCATAATATTGAATACTAAAATGTTCTTGTGGGCTACAGAAGTAATGTAGATTGAACATTGACAGCAAACAGCAGGAGACTGACAAGACTAAGGTGCCTGAAGGCCAGAAAAGTTTAGTTATAACTCTATCCAGATTAGCTCCACAAGATTTGTGTGTTATCCATAGAATGTATTGCAAAAACTCTTGCAAAACAATGAAGATCATCAGTTTAAAAAGTGAGGATAAGCTGCACGTCATTGCTTCTGTGTCATATTGATTTATTTTCAGGATTATGCATCCACTGTCCTGCTTGCTTGCTTTTGTTTTGCTCTTTAATCTGTAAAATATGTGTACATGCATCTACAGGAGGGTTTGTAAGAGACCTGCCTGGAGACTAGACTGTAACCATAACTACCTTGACTGGGAATGGTAGGGATCTTGCTTTCAGCTGCATTCTGCTAGTATATATTATTTGGCTCTAAAATTCCTCAAAAATGTGACCTTCTTCATCTTTAACTTTGAATATAACAATTCTATTGAAAAGAAGGTAAATGTCTCTCAGAGTTGACTTATAATATTCACCTAAACCAAGCCATGATTTTCAGTGTCTTTCTTATCTCGCAATATAACTTTCAACACATCAGAACACTTAACTAAATATTGCTTCATTCAAAACCAAAAATTTTGATTGCTTCAAACTTATAGTTTAGATGTATCAGACAGTAAATCATTATGTGCTCTCCAGTCTCTACTGTAACAATTGGATTTATAATGCTGCCTGAAAAACATCTATAATATTTAAACAGTCAAGTATTATATTGCCTACTTTCTCTTCAGTATTCTCCTGTATTGTTTTTTTTTTGCCTTATCTCATCTCATAGGTTGCTTTAGTAAGCAGGAAGGGTCATCTTTTCTATATTGGTATCTGGCATACAACTGCTCCCAATCCATAAACTGAGCTCTGAGATACTGTGTAATAATAACCAAAATAACAGGAAGAAGATTGAACGCACATGTTAAGGCTATTAAATAACAGTGCTAAGATGAGCATGAGCCAAAAAGATTTAAATTGATAAAAATCTGTCTAGACCAGGCTTGTGAATCACAATTATTTCCTAGTGTTCTTCCCCAGTCAGTATTCTTCAATTCTATCACCTCCTGGCTGAACTGAACTTCCACAGATGGAAGTTTAATTATTCGTACATTCACTTTCTGTAAATAATTTTAATAGCAAAGGAAGGAAGCAGTAAAGTTTTCGTTTAATTTATGAGTGTTCTTTTTTATTTTTTTAATTTAAAAATGAGGTTTAAAATGAAATGTTGGAGAAGTTTACTAAGACATTTAACCAATCAGATTTGACCAAGAAGCAGGACTGTAGAAGTCAAATTCATTCATTTTCAGAACGGAAAACCAAATAGCACCCCACACGTTCATTTGCATTGCTGATTACATCTTAATTTTAAGCATGGAATATTGTCAGATACAAGTCTATTTTTGTAGTTCCCTTAACTGATAAGAAATATGAAGACTGTCTTCATCACATACTAAAGAAATGAGCATAAGAGCAGTGATATTGAATCCCAGAATCTTGTTCCTGGTTAGCCAGACCCTATATGCTTTTAGAACCTATTTGCCTCTCTCCAGCCTTTGGCCTAGAAGGGGAAATGTGCTGATGAAATACAAATATGAAACAAGTGCTTATCAGTAGATAAGAGCCAGACTACGTTACAGCTTGTAGACTCTTAGATTTAGAAAGACATAAATGTCCCAGAAGTCAGAAGGTGGAAGGATAAAGCTTTACTCAATTCTGATACTGAAATAGCTCTAAACTATCATATTTATTCCAATGTTAATTAAGCAAAACACATTGAGGCACTGCTAGGAGATTAATGAATGCCTGGGAGGAGCTGATAGCTCAAAGCTATGCTTTGGGCTATAAACCCCAGCCAATGATTAATCTCCAGGAAATGCCCCAGGCTGAGGTTAATATTAGTTTTAAAGAAATTAACAGAGCTGAATAAGTGTTAACCATATGTGATGCTCTACCTTAACGGAAGTAACTGCACTTCTGTCCACACTTTCTGTAAGCCTTATTATCCTCTTTCTGTTAATAAACCCCTGATATCCAGCATCCAGTGTATTTTTCCAAATACATACTTTGTACACAAATAGACAGAAGTGATATATAGTACCTCCCTCATTACTCAAAGCCTCTCAGGTTTAAAAAGAAATTAGTATTTCATCTCCAGATTAAGTACCTAATCATTCAGTCCATACAGAGTTGAAGAACTTCCTGTTGTACACTATTGCATTGATCTCAAGTGGAAAGTTGAGACAGTTAAACTGTAAAGTGCTTAGGGTTGAGTACTTGCATATTAATTTCTTGATTTTATTTTACACTTCCAGAGTCAATTTCTTTCAATTTGTGCATGTCCATTTCTTTGGAGTTTGTTCAGATAACTGTGAGAACATGAAGCTTTGTAGCCCCTATTCACACTAGGTAGCAACAGATCTCCATGAAGCCTTATTATACGATAACACTATTGAAAGAAGAAAGAATTACCAGTGGGAGTCAGAATACAAAAAATCACTCCCTCTATTGTTTAGAATGTGCCTCAATAACATGAAAGCAGATTTTCTGTGAATACTGAAAAGTGAAATTAAAATATATATTAATTCCAATAGAAGTTTTTCTCTGGACAGTTTTAAACTAATTTTCTATGAACTTGTATGGTCATAAATAGGAATGCGGAAGTGGTAACTTAAAGCAATGCAAAGCAGAGAAGGCATACGTAAAGCTAATACAAATTCAGGTCTAAGTAAAAGGCTCTCAGAAATTGCTTTTGTGCGATTTGCCAAAGGAAGTTTTCAAAAGTCTTTATCAAAAGGATTAAAAGAAAAGTAAGGAAAGAAAATTCTGTGGCACGTTAGGCTCTAATGCATATTCCATTTTTTTTTTTTTTATACATGGCAAATCTGCCTCCAGCTCAGGCACCTGTGTAATCAAGACTCTGCTAAATTTCTTTGAACTCCTCTAATTTGGGTTTCATGCATCACATTTGTTTAAAATGTTTAATAACATATTCACTAATTGCTTGTTTAAACCCACTCTGCCTGCCAAGCATTCTGTTATAACTGATAAAATATAGATCACTCTGAATATTTATGTGTGATTTGTGTGCAAGTGACATTTATGATTAACGTAAACTTAATTTGGTAGTGGAATCAAATAAGAAATGTCTCTGTGTATTCTACTGGAATGATTAGCAGAGGTCATTAACCAGGAAGTCCCTTTTGTTCTTAATTTTATGCCACATGAATGAGTAAAGATACAAAAGAACTTAGTATTTCATCAACCTCTGTCTTCCTTTATGTCAAATATTCGGTTCTCTCACGAGAAACTTCCACATCTTTAATGTTTTTAATCACTGCTCCTTTGTGTGCAGCCCTCTTTGTGAGCGATGCCTGAATGTAATTCAGGAATAAAAAAACATTTCTGGAGTACATACGTATGAATTTGACTCCAAATGGTTTTTTCAAATTAATGTTATGAAGTTACATCTGAATGCTGAACAAGCCCCAAGTCAGGGTCAAAATCAGGCTCAAATGTCTTCCTATTTTGAGTCTTCAGAGATCACAGTTTAACTGAAGAAAGAAATTTATTTTGGAGTTGCATTTTTTTTATTTGTTTCTTTCCTTAAGTTGTTAGCTTCCAAGTCCATATTTGATGTCAAAAATTTGATATGCATCAGATAAGCATCATCTAGCAACATACACAGGTAAAAGCAGCAGGTTGAGGAGTAAGGTCTATTTTTAAAAATCAATTCTGAATTGAAATAATAGAGCATATGACAGTACTATAAAACAACTTTTTAATAATATCAAGCAATATCTCCAGAAACAACAAAATAAATATAATTAACATTTACTTAAAATGTAATAAAATGTGTTATATCTGAGATAAAAAATTAAGGTAAAAAAGGCTTTTTACTGCATGCCACTATCACTAATGAATGGATGGGTAATAAATTTCTGCTCATCACTGTTTTGCTTGAGTTTAAGGGTAGCAGGGAATAAAAATTATGTCCCATTGGGAGTATATCAATGAAGCAAAACACACCAGTGTGACTGACAGATGCATACCAGATTTAAGTATGCCCAACAGAGTGTTATAAGAGAGATTACACTTTTTCTCCAGGCCTACAGTAGCCACTCCAGAAGCCATAGATTTTTGTTTATCTTAAATGAGATTCATCAGGGCACACCAAAGCAACAGAAATATTTTCACAACCTTACCTACAAGTACAACCCCTATCTCTTACCATCCCAGGTAATTTTCTGTGGAAGCCACTGATTTAATTCAGGTTTTCCTGAGGGTCGAACTCACAAAAGCAAATAGCACAGAATTACTTAAGCTGTGAAAAAATGAACTGCAAATCTAGAAGTCTGTACATTTATGAGCTTACAAACAAACAGTTGTCTAAAACTGAGCGGATTTTATGTTTGCAAATTTATACAGTCACAATTAGAAAATAACAAAACATCTGCAGTTGTCAGAAAGAACGAATACAAGGCAAACAAACTAATGAGCCGCACAATTCACATTTGAAGAGTGCATTGCAAGTTTGTATAGATAAATAAACACACCACTGCATCTAATTATCATTGTTAAACTGTTAAAACAATTTCTACTAGTTAAGATTGTAATTTTTTTTTTATGTCACTCAGAACGAAAGGGTTGTTTTTGCCCTACAAACTGCAAAAAACATATTGAAGGCTACACAGACAATCAGTCATAAATCTTTGTCTACTATGTTGCTTGACTCAAGATATACAATGTGGTGAAATTCAGTAAACTAAGTTGTGTAAAGGTCTCTGTAGACTATTATATGAAGCCCAGGGTTTAACTGAGGCATATATAACACAGCTAGTCTGAGTAACTCACTGTTAGAGTGCAAAGTTCAGTGAGACAAATCAGAGGCACTACTTACTAGCCAATATTCCTCTTTGGCTAATTTAAGCAAAAAAAAACCCAATATTCTTTTTCTGATATCAGAAAACATAAAATCAGAAGCAACTTCTGTGAGTCTTGCATTCTTTAAGTTGCAGTACACAGCGCATTGTGTCGACGTGAGCAGTTCTTGTTGAAAATAGAGAAACATGCAACATTTTTACCTTTAATGTTCTTAATACAGTTTTACAGATATGGCCCATAGAGCAGTTTCAGATACCCTCTGATTTCAGATCCTGCTATTTCTGCAGTCTGTAAAGAACTCAATGGATGGTCAATTGAAGGTACTGCACCTTAGAAAACACAAAAAGAAAGCACTAATATTTGCTAATAACGAACTTATCTAACACCTATCTTTTAAAACACCATTTTTCTTTATTCAGGAATTATTTTTCTTTATCTGCTCATATTTCTAGCATTGTTTGAACTAATGGAAAACTTGATTGTTAAGTGCTGTACTTCACATCTTTACTGATGTAACAGAGGCTTGCAGAAAAATCTTACAACTTGTTAAAATTAACATCCATTATATGCCAAAAACTTCATCTCTCTAGTAGCTTTGAGAAAGAAGAAAGGGAAGAGCAAAAAGATATTCTTCACAGCAGTACTGTCTGATTTTCAGTTTTGACTTCTCTGCTTGTTTCCCAAAGCAATAGGCACCCAAAGTATTTTCCACTAAAAGAAATGTACTGCCCATTACTTGAATGGCAGTGCTTTTACCCAGTTTGAACATGAGAACCTTCTACAGGATTTTCCATGGAGAAAAATTGGATTTTTGGAACTGATGTCAATTCTTCTCTGAGTTCACAGTTTTAAGCATACACAGAAAGCAAGTTTTAAATTACCAAGATAATTGTGGAGATTGCTAAGTAAGGTCATTTTCTTAGTGGGTGCAAAATAGTATGCCACCTCGAATTGCAATGCATTGAGCGTAAGAGCTGCATAAACTTAAATTCCAAGAACTCTACTAACTTTGGTATTCACCTTGAAAATCTTTCACATGATACTAGCTTTTTGACCAGTCATCATCACCTGCTAATATCAAGAATAAACATCAACAACAAAAGCAAACAAACAAAACCCAAAAAACAACTGAGATTCTGCTAAGAATGAAGGCAAATATCCATGACTGAATTAAAATAAATCACCACAAATATATGCCAGTTCTGCCTGAAAAAGTCACTGAATGTTTCTGGTAAATACTCCGTAATTTTTTCTACATATTAGATTACTCTAGATGAAAGTCATCTACAATCTGTGAACATGAAGTCTTTTTTTATGGACTTTGAAATATGGGGATGCAGCCTTACACCAGCAGGACATACAAATAGAAACCGTTTAGTCATGTTCCACTGAAGAGAAATGCAGATAAGGTGAGGAATGAAGTACAACCCCAGGCCCAGGAGTGAACCACAGACCCAGATGTCCATTCATGTCAATAGGTACATTCATTAAGCATATAGGAATTTAAGGATTCTCATTTGCCTTTTTCATAAGCATTACAGGGTAAAAGTAGAGAAACACACTTTTCTCTGGGTCTCCTCATAAACTTCATCACAAAGCAGATGCTCAGCTATATAATGATGCTATTCACCACCATTTTATAGTAAAAGAGCCTTGATAGAGTAAATATATTGCAACCACAAATGAGTAAAATAGGTTACACCAATTTCTAGGTTAAAGTCTTTTACTTAGAGATGATTGCCCGCACACTTATGCTGCTGAAGCAATTTTATTTGGTTCAATTTATTAAGGTCATTGTTTATGTTTTCTGTATAGGGTCAGCCATTTTTATTGCATGTGTGGATAGTCTCAAGACTAATCAGAATTTATGTCAGAAAAAGACCTCAGATAGTGCTAAAAAAAAAGATATTCTGATTCAAGAAAATAAGAAAAGCTGTTAATATCAAAAATCTCTCTTAATGAGTTAGCACAGGAATAAACTCACAGGATGCATATGCAGTTAAGTTTCTTCTTTAGCACTTACTAAATTTTTCTTGGGCTCTTACATCTAATACTCCCCATACAGCAACAGCCATGACCCAGGTTCAGTTCCTTTACGAATTTTAATCTAACATGCAGTAACAGTATGAGTATTTCCTTTGCTAAGTCCCCTCTGTTCTTCATTAGTACAAATACTTCCCTTGCTGATAGTGTCACTTTATAAGCGTTCATTACTTATCGATCGTGCAGCCTAGAGTGCATGGATGGACTGGCAAGCGTACACAGAGACTTGTTTGTTTTAATGAGTTTCTGACATGCCATGCTACAGGATTTCTTAACTGAATATTGACATTTTCTGGCAGATTATCCTTTTTATGGATCAAATATCCTACCCTGTCTCTTCTGACCATTTTTCTGTCATTTTGGATTGTTTTGTTGTTTTTTTCTTCTTATTTAACATGTGGATCCATATGGCATGAAATGAATCAGATTAAAATTAGATAGCATTATATAATTATTCATATAATTATAAAAATATTATTAATTATAAATATATAATTATAGGATTAATTACATAATCGATGTAAGTTTAATAGAGGAAGGAAGGAAGGAAGGAAGGAAGGAACGAGGAAAAGGAAGGCCATAACACAACCAAGAAGGCTGCCTGTGTAACTTTTGTTAAAGATCATACTTCGCTATCAAGAAGATAATTTTCATAGCCATAAAAAATGGTTTAAGAAATATATACAATCAAAATAAGAAGCAATTCCCTCTGGAAGTATAAAAAGTAATAAAAGTGATGCTATTATTTTGAAAAAGACAAGTAGGAGTAGCTGAAAATGCATTCACAATTGTCCTGAGGGAGAAAATATATTAAGGTGTCATTCTTTTGGCACTGAATAGGGTCTTGTTCTACCTAATATGTAAACTATTACACAAGCTATGTTTGTAAAACAAATCACTTTTCTTTTGGGAGTAATCTGTCTTTTAACAGTATCAATACTTTATTAACCGTAAGCCATTATGTTATTAATTTCAGCGGCCTCTAGTAAACAGTATTAGATGGCTGGATATCTAGCACTAAATTTTTATCACTAGTCAAATATTCCAGTGATTTCATGTTTTATTTTCCAACCACATTTATTTTAGGTATACATAAAAAAGGGCTAACAAATCAAAGCAAAATCTGAAAATCGCAGGTTTTTTTAAAGGTGTTAAAGAAGATCATAATATTTTTTAAAAGTCATTATTATGTAGTGCATACAAAATTGACAATATGAATGTCAGTTTATTGCAAATTATCTTTATTTTCATTTAATCGGTAAAAATAAAAATAATGGCACATAAACTACTATAGATGTAATGCTGAGGCTTCTTAAACTGCGTGTAATTTTCTGTCTTCTGTGTGAACCTGTTTGAACATATGCTGCCATCAGTGATTAAATTCTCATTCCTTGTAATATAGAACATCAGGCAGACATGCTCCCAAGCATTGATTGAGTGTATCTATCTTTACTTTGCTAAACCATATTTTCTAAAGGAAAAGAGATCTTTCATTAAATATTATATAATTTATGTTTAGTTTCTATAGGAGTTGTTGTCATATATACAAAACTGTAAGCAATCTTGATCAGTTTCATTAATTTTGTTTGAATCCCTCTATGTTTTAGATGAGGTCCCTGTATTCTTTCTGTAACAGTATATTTGGAGTAACAGAGTATCCCCTGGTTTGTGATTTTAAAAAATCATATAAATGTGAAAGCTTCCAGTGTCTGAAAGCAATTATTTCCAGGATTATTAGGTTTTTGGGTTTTTGTGAGTTTTGTTTTTTTTGGGGGGGGGTTGAATTTTGGTATTCTTTTTGTCTGAAACAACTTTAGATTGGCTTTTAACATAAGGCTATATTGGCAGTCTTCAGTTGATTGCATTGAGATCACTCTTAAGGAAAATCTACACATTAGCTGTCATGTTGGGTCTAAACTGATGCAAGTTATCTGTCTCTTCAGTCAGAAAACCCAGGCACAGGGCTCAACGGTTTACACTGATTTCTGCTCCAAAGGATAGCATGGATATAGTGAGCTGTAGTCACTCAAACTGAGAACTTGAGCCTGATCATAAGGGCGCTTCTTAAGCTGTAACCATATTTACCTGCTTAGACACAGTAAGGCTTAGAGCAAATAATGTGAGTAGCTTTTCCTACTTTCTCCTTTCATATTCTTTTGTTATTCACTTTGAAATCAGTGTGTGTAAAACACTATTTATTATTGCTAATCCTCACTGGCATCCTATCCTTGCAGTCAATGGACTGATAGGGGTTAGGGATGTAAAGGACTACTTTTGTTCACATTGAAGACTACTGACTGGATACTGTGTGGTAAATGTATGAGGTCAAGCAACTGTAGCTGAATTAAAGTCTGATGGAAGTCTTGTGAAGGACACTGAATATGAAGATATATCAAAAAATAAAAAAGTAGTTATGTAATATATATATATACAGTGTTGTTCTCTCTGTATCGCGGACTTATCAAGGTTGCTTTTGTTCACTTAATGAATTGCATTGATGAAATAGCTATTACTCATACATTTTGGCCTTTTCATGTTTAATAACATCTTCTTTTGACTGAAACTATATAAAAAGAAAAAAAATGCACACAATCAGAATGGACAATGTATGACTGTCAAAATGCAAATATTGTATTAGAAATCTCGCATATTTGCCATCACTGGTTTCTTTCCAGCAGAATACTTTCTTGATCAGGCCCAGAAAATGAAATTGGAAACATTTCATTAATTTTATAAAAAAAGGAGATGTCTGAGTGGCATCATAGTTCCTTTGTATTTTTCCCCTGTTCATTTGTGCAGCTATAATTACAGATTCTTTGTGGAATGTTCATGCCAATCCTTATTAATCTCTAATTTCTAATCACAGGCATAAGTAGGTTTAAACTTCATTGCAAACCTTTTGAGAGATCTGTGGCTTTTGAGGGAGAAATGACACGTTGATCATCTTCATAATGTTTTCTGGAGATTCTTGTCAGTAATTTTTCCAAAGGGAGAGAATTTAGCAGAAAGAGGAGGGGGGAGAATAAAAAATGAAAACAAAAGGACAAAGAATCTTCCTAGGTAAGAATCTATGTTCCAGGTTTTTAACAAAATTATGGCTAGATTTATTGGTGGGTGTGACAGTTCCCATTTACACTGCTTCAGTTAAAAGGAATATAAATATGACTACAACACCTGAGAGACATGTAGGCAAGATTAGCTGCGAATTAAGAAACTCTTCTGAGGTTCAGAAACCTATGAAAAGACCTGGCAGTGTAAAAGTATGACCACAAGAAACAAATTGCTTGGAAAGAAAGATTTTTCTTATTTGAAAAAAGAAAGGGTTTTCCTTATTTGAAATCAAACTGTGGCAGTGGAGTTAGCAGAAAGAATTAGAATTTAACTTTAAAAAAGGAGTGCAAATCATACGTTCCTTAATACAGTAAATTTTTCAGTACTGTTGGATTGCAGCCATTTTTGGTAGTAGTACAGTAACTACTACTTATGTATATAAAAATATACTGTATACTTGGTTTAACTTTGAAAATATTGCAATGTTTTTATCACCTTTTATATTTACTATTTTGTTTATGTTACTATTTCATTCTGTATTTTTTATCACCTTGTGTATTTACTATTTACCAGTATGTCAAATTGGACTTGCAGAATTGGAGTTTTTCAGGATGATTTGAGTCATCATCAGCTTCACTTCTTGTGGTCATGATCAAATATTTGGGTTTTTAACTAGAAAATATGGTTCTGATTCTAAGACATTTACAGTTCAAATGATTTCATAGAATCATAGAATCATTAGGGTCGGAAAGGACCTTAAGATCATCTAGTTCCAACCTCCC